>UXGD01002351.1:0-26666 GCA_900474315.1 Torymus auratus | reverse complement strand
GAAATAGTGTGTTAGGCTATTTCGGGGCCGGTCGCCTTGTGCACGAAAATACAAAGGTATTTTCGGGGACAGTAAGGGGCTAGAGGGTATGGAACCCTTGTGATGCCCGATGCTTGGCGGAATGGCGCGCGAATTGTTAGGGTATGCGTTGTTATAAACAACTCGTTTTTGTCCTTGCGTTTGGAGTTATGTACGATTCTTTTTTACTGTCAGTCGGACTTTTGAATACGCTTGCATACGGTTAAATAAGTTGCCTATGTTATTAAACTAAATCGTTTGAAATAAAGTTTCTTCTTCATAAACAATCCTAGTCTATTTTTTACAGTTACTAGGCTCTAAGAATTTTATAAAAATTTGTAAATAAATATTTTTTGAAGTTTTTTAAAAAACTAACATGTTTGTTTTAATTACTATTTCCTCTCTTTAACAAATGATGGGCGGAAGTAATGGCTCATCTAAAGAATAGAAGAATTGAAGTTTTTTTTTTCTTGTGAAACATTTAAAGATTGATTAAATTTGTTGCTTAAAAATGTATCAAATTTCAAAATAAAACAAAAAGTACGCGCAAAGCCCGCTTGAATTTTGTTAGTATCTTATAACAATCATTGTTTTATAATACCGAAACGAAGCAAGAAGTATAATTGTTAGGCGTATTTTTCGGATTTTGATTGGTAGCATATGTGACTAATCTCATGTTTCGTTTTTATAACAAAAAAACGAAATGTGGGAATTAAGGTTTAGAAGAATATAAAAGAATAAGCACTTATTAAAATTTAACATTTTAAGTTTATTACACTTTTCTTTGATTTGTCGTGTTAATTTTACATACATTCACTAGCATCTCAATCACATTTTCTCCACCTAATGCTAAATAATACAAATTTATGTACATTAATAAAATTACTTAAACTAATAGTTTCTCGTTGTCATATTTAAACGCTTTTCACAATATTTACAATTTATATTACAATAAGAGATTTTTCACCTTTATAATATCTTTGCAAGATAATTTGCCCTGATACGTACAAGATATAAAATTTTGAAAAATTGTGTAATGATACACAATTTGTCAATAAGAATACGAATAACTTACAATCTAATGACAAAATCGAGTATTAAAACTAAATAAGGATGTTGTTTAAATGCATAAATACAATACTGAAAAGTCTTTTTTTGATGGGACATCCATGTTGAACATAATTATTTTAAAGACTTTCAGTACTACGGAGATAGAATAAGTACGGCTGAATTAGTTCAGCGAAGTATCTAAAATCTTTGATATGAAACATATTTCTTTCGATGCGAAACGAAGAAAGAGAAATAAAAATTTACTGGCTTATACGTTATATATAAGACTATGACTAAACGCGCACAATCGTTTTTCGCAGCAAGACAAAGGCAGTGTTTTCAGCACTGAGAATATCATTTTCCCCTGGCGAGAACAGTAAAGTAAAAGTGAAGAAGAAAAAAAACAACAACAGGCCTACAATATATTAATATATTCTTTCATGTACGTTTATGCTCGATCCATAAATCATGAAAACCATATATATTGCAATTCGATGAGATCAAATCCAGTTATATATTCTTTTTTCTTACGTTTTTTCTTCTTCTTTAAACACAATAAAACTCGCGTGTAATTTTGCCGATCAAATATTAATTTCATCAAAAGCTGTACACGATAATAATAATCAATTGCAATGTATATCGTTTGGCAATCAGCAATCTCGAGTAACCTAATCTTTGTCGTGATAAAAAAAAGCTCTTCTGTCAATTATATCCTTCTCTTTAAACGGCGACGATTTTGCTGGGATCGATCTTGACCCTGATGAACATGGCGTCATCCTTGATGAAATGACGCTTCTTGATCATTTCGTGGGAGACGAAGCGGGGAAAGCCAAAGCCAAGGGAGTCTGGCTCGCGGCTCGGCCTCTGGAAGTTCTTCCAGGTCGGATCGGGTATGAAGCTCTCGACAATGTTGCAGGCCTTCTCAGCTAGAAGCGCCTGGTCGAGGAGTGTGAACGATACGCTGTGGGAGAAGGGCCAACGCAGCAGCGCGTCGTACTCGCCCGGCAGGATCTTTATGTAGATCGAGATGTGCGTGCCCTCACCGGTGCCGTTGCCGTTCAGGAACAGCGATGCCTAGAGAAATTGAATAATTTACGATTAGTTATGAATTTTTCACTACTTATAAATACAAATTTATTGAATTCTCAATTTGGGAACTTATACAAAACTTTTTACTACATTTTTTTGTATATTCATTATATTGATTCTCACCTGAAGCTTGTAACCGTATTGACTAGTATAGAATGGTGGACTGATAAGTTCGAATCCATCCTTGGATTTGGCCTCGGCCATTTTTCCAGAGAAATCGTTGATCTTCCAGATTAGAGTGCCGGAGTAGTTGAGCGACATTTTGCCGATCGCCGCCTTTAAACTGCTGATCTGGTGTTGCTGTTTCGTGACGACGTTGCACATCAGATTCAGATGCGACTTTGTCGATTCTTCCATGTGTTTGTCCAGTGAGAATCTGTTACCCTATAAATAAAACGCCATATTCATAAATAAACAAATTCTCGGTTTATAAAATTCCAGTTAAAAATAATAGACTTGTTAAAAGAGATCTCACCTTGAATCTACAGCCGGCGTCTTTGAACGAGCACGAGAGCAGATGCGTGGTGCAGTGTTCCTTGAGATGGACTTCGAGGTCCTCGCGCGGTAGCACGGCTGTCTCGCAGCGATGCGGACAGGCGACGGGGAATCGGCCGCATTTTGCGTGATGCGTCGAGAGAGTATCGAAGACGAACTCCTTGTTGCAGTAGCGGCAGGCCATCAGGCGTTTAGCGCACTCGCCAAGTTTGTGCTGGCTTAGGTGGCGGCGCTGTACCTTCATGCCGCACTTGTTCTCGCAGTAGAGTGGCTCGTAGTCACACGTGCCGATATGTTTCTGTAAATGTGCCACGAGGGAAATCAATTTATAAATTCATACATATTCGTTTTCTATTTTATTTATTATTTTTTCGTTTAAATTGATTGTATAGAAAAAATGACGTTACACTGTGAATATTATAATTTTGCTCAAGTTGCAGAAATCAAATAACCGACTTAAAAACGTTGGAAAGTAATACTGAAAGCTGATCGCTGCGCCTTACCTCGTAAGTCAACCCGATGAACTCTTTGGCGCAAAATTCACAGCGCGCCCGCCTCTGGGCGCAGGTGTACTTAAGATGATCCTCCATTAGCACTCGCGGTATCATCGCCCCGCATTTGTTCATACAGGGCACGGCGTCGTGCTTGCAGCTGTTCAGATGGGCCTTGAGCTTGCGCAGCTCGTCCGACCACTTGCAGCCGTCCTTGTGATGGATGCAGTAGACGATCGAGCCCATTATTGCCTTCTCAGCCTCCAGGTCCTGGAAAGTCTGTAACATTCCAATTGGAGAATCCAGAATTTAGCACATTGCGTGTGATGTTATATGTTAAATATACGCGTGTGTTTATAATTTAAATTTATTTAAAGCTCGTGGTTTGGAGGTCTATCCTTATAAGCGTTAAGATCTATTGCTATAATACATTATAAATAAGCATCAGGTCTTTCACTCGCACATATAACACTGAGGAAACAATTTCTAAATTTAAATGTCGTTATATACCTTCGAAACGAAATGACCATGCCATACAATGTATATATATAAAAAAAAAAGAACTTGAATTGCAAATATCCAGAAAAAAAAACCCAGAGACTATCAAACAAATTCGTATATCGGATTAATCTGCGAGTAGGCGACTTTCAAAAGATCCATATGGCACACTCGTAAAGCGTCCATTTACGCTGGCAATTAAGGCGTCAAGCGCCGCTCTTGGATTAACTGTCCATCCCCCCCGCGCGATCGTATCATACACATATACTTCCTGTGGCAAAAAAATCGTGTCATCTCTCGCTCGCGTGTATCAAAAGAATACGATCATCCATATACAGCATCTCGCGCCGTACATCATTCACTCTCTCGCCAAAACCCTAACTCCACTCTCTCTCTCACGCCACTGTATATATATCATATACACACTCAAAACGCCGCAGCGAAAGAGAGCATAGTAATAAAAAAGAGTCGAGAGGCTTGGGCCTAATCAATTCAATCCTTAAACACTCGGCTCCTCTCCGCTCAATTCTCGGTTTAAAAACGATCTCTCGCATGTGTATATATATATACGCGTGGGCGTCGCCTTGGCCGCACTTAATTGCGCCGCTTATTTCGCTATGCTAATGGCGCCTCGGGACATCCTCGCCGGCGACGTTCGCACGGTCGAAGAGACGCGCGCGCGCGCGCGGATAAAAAAAAGGAAAGGGATAAACTGGTGCGCGCGCGTGCAGCAGCAGCACACGAGTCATATTTGGGCAGGAACGTGCGCGGTTAATTATTGGGCCGCCGGCGCTATTTCTCGTGCTAAGCGAGAGAGGATAGAACAGGTTTTTTCTATATATACGATCGCGGGCAGTCCAATTTCACGGCGCAGCAGAGGTCTGTTATGCCTGCGTGTGTATATGTGTAACGTATGGGAAGTAGCTCGCGCGGCGAAATGTTGTTTTCTTCCAGGGAAATGGACGTTTGTGTGTATATGTGTGTTCTGGCTCTGCGCGCGAGATATATATATATAAGTTTTATATAGGATTCGGGGAAGCGCGCGCGAATCGCGTTAATTATAAGGGAGAGAGAGACACGCGCGACTGCCTGGTGTACACGGGGATATATTTTTAGGCGAAAATGGACGAGCAAGTGTACTTGGCGAGCTTTCAAGAAGCTTTCCCCGTAATAAACTCGCCCTCTCCTCTCGTCGCGAGTTCCATACTGCATGCGCATGTGAAAATAGTCCCGCGGTGAGCGCTAAACTGCAGATGATCTATCGCGCGAGTATATTTACCCGCACCGTAATGTGTGTGTATATTTATTTCTTCTCTATATACTATATACTCGTTTGTAATTCACCGCGTGGTATAGAAAACGCTTGATTTACCGAACAAATATACCGCACACGCAATTTGACGCCTGCGATATTCCCGATAATAAAATATATAACTCCATCGACGCTGGCGTCGTGTGAATAGAGACTATTATGTCAAAGGCTCTATTTGCGTTCCCCCGGCGACGCCGTAAATCTCTCGTAGGTAGATACAGGAACAAACTATTCCAACGGTCACCTCTGTGGACCTCCGAGGAAAAACGAGAGCGAGGCGCACGGCGACAGGTTTTTTTTCAGCCGATAATCGCCGATAATAAACTCTGACTTGAGGCGCGAGAGCCCGGAAAACGACTTTGAGTGCCGCCGCTTGCTATATAGGAAAGTTGGCATCAGGCAGGTATAAGCGAGTGAAGAAGAAAAAAAGGAAAAGTGCCGCCACCGTTGATGTTGCCGGATTGCAGCCCGGGAGGTCCGTACTGGGAACACGGAAGGTGTGCACTATAGTATCGGAAGGTTCATAGGAGAAAGAGGAAAATATTGTACAACAGTGAAATGGAGATGGCACAATATAGAGACACAGAGGGATGTACTGGGAAATTTCACGGCTATATAGACCAGTCTCGACGAGTAAATTATTGTGTTCTCAAGGCTGTCGCGCCTTTTTTTTAAGGGAGAGAGGTCGAACCGTAACAGTCGATAAACCGATCACAGCGTATTTAAAAGCACCTTATCCTATTCTACAACCATTTAAATGTCACTCTTCTATTTATGTATCTATACATCACATATATATACACATACATTCATCTATACACGTTAATAACTCCTTCCCAATAATATACCTACTTCGAAGACCCTGGCACGAAAGATAACCCCCTACATGTGCGAAACGCGTGCCGACACCCGCTATTAGCTTCCGCTTACTCACTCTCTTCTCTCCCATATAGCCTGCACCGTTTTCCCGGAAAACTCATGCACCTCGAAAATATAGTGGTACCATATACTATCGCCTCCTCCCCTCAGCGGGTGGGAGAGAACACTCCGACGTGGGAGACATCGACGCGCGGTGGCCCTTTAAATATATATATATACACACGAGGGAATGCCAGCAGCGACGACGACGAGTTCTTTTGAGGCGATGCCGAAATAAATACGCGGCGTCGGCATGTTTGTAATACGTCTTTACTCCACGGGGAAGCTGATTTATGGGTCTTTTTGCCCGCGGATAATGTCTGTCGTAAAGGATTGTCGCAGCGAGAGATATGCGGTAGTCGGTTTTTTGTTTTTTTTTTGTGAGGAATTCTAAGCGATCGCATGAGTATATAGTATTATGGAAGTTTAGCGAGGACGTGTTATATTCTGGTGGGTTTCAATGATTTTGGAATTGCCAGGGATTTTTTGGAATATGTATTTCGGCTAGAGGTAGCGGCTAAAATCCAAAGAATGGAATGCTAGATATTATACATATATACATCATCGATCAAGAATGCCGTCGCGTGAGAACTGACACACACACACACACACTTACTCAAGTTTTTGTGAAACCGCGCGCGCATTAATGAATTTCTTGCCGCTTGGTAACACACAACAGCTGCCAATAATGGATATCGGAGTAGCTTTTTATCGAAACGACGCGCGGCGGTGTCTTTCCGCAGGCGCAACTGCGATTAGTCTTCCACTTTTCTTGCTCTCTAACTTATACAAAAACACTGCACAGTTCCATTTTGACTACACCAGTTATACACACTTACAACTTTGACGTGTTTATGCCGAGACAATCCACTGCTTAATAATGAAACCACACTGCACGCACACACGTATATATATACTTATAATACACGCATCGAGAGGGATCGCGAATGAAAGGACGGAAACGGAGCAAGCTTCCACTGCAAAACAAACAGAACCTCGCGAAGATCGCCTCGATATCTCAGCAACCGCAACTATATAGGTATATATTATACTACGACCGAGAGAAACCAGTATCGAGTGTCTTCTCTGTCTCTTTTCCATCTTCCGTTCTTTCTCAGGTGTGTATACCAGCTCGGTCTGGAATATAATACAACCAGTTGACCGGCAGCAGGTCTGGACTCGTTGCAACCTGCACAAGGTCGCGCGCGCCGCTGAGTTGTAAACCTTAACGCAATATAAAGTATTATAAATGCAAGAGATGATGCGGGGGCGACCTCGACAGTCCATACCGTCGCGTTGTGTAGTTATAGGTATGTTTACGAGGTACCGCACTGCTTGCTAGTGGCCTGATGATGCGACTGAACCAATGAATGAACCTATTACGTTAGAGAAAGTTGGGCGCTGCTTAAGTTACGTAGTAATACGGGTCTCATCAATGGTCCAATGAAGATTTATAGACCCATTCGAAGTTGTATTACACTGCGCGTTCAATTATACGAAAATTGACAATCCTTCTTCGGGCAAAGTCATTTACCGCGAGCGCTGATCTTTAATTATATACACTTTCGCTATAACTACGCGCAGCTAATTGATCTTCTTATATGCGGCAGCAAATCAATGCCCGCTTGCATCACTAGTATATAGAGGCGATTCCGCGCGGCCGATATCTCAATAATTACTCATTCAAATCGTTCTTCACCGTGCACTTGCAACTCTCCCTCTCTCCTCGCACATTACGGGCAAATCAAAACAAACACACGCGCGCCGTGCATTTTAATCGCGCGTGGGCCGTTCACCTTGCGCGTACATAATATATACACGCGTTGCGACAAGCTTCTTACCGCTGGTTTCGCAACTCATGCAGTGGACAAGCGCGCGGCCAATTTTCATCGCTGTCGTTTAACCGAAAGACATATATGCCGCGGTTCTTCCTTGTATAGAAGACAGACGTAACGCGAGATGTCTGTGATTTCCTTTTTCGCGTGTGTGTATTAGATTGTGTTTTCGAAGTTGACATAGACGGGGAAGAACACGAGTATATGAGGCAATCGCGCGATCTATAATCTTGTTGCACAAGTCTGCAGACGTCGTAGTGGGTGCTGATGGAAAAAAGATGGATGAAAATTTCAGGCTAGGACGTGTGTTTTTGTGTGATGTGTGTTATTGGTTATAGATCGGTACAAGGTTTTTTTTTTGCGGTCTCTTTAGAGTCCTTGCGTGAATGGTATAATACAAGAATTTCACGCTATTACGCATGATTTCGTGCTTCGAATACCAGCTGTATATACTTTTAGAGAATAGAAAACGCCACCTTATAAAAGTAGGTTTCATTACATCAATTTGTCCGCAAAGAAAACCATTACGACATCTTCAAATCAAGCAACGCTCTTTTATATACATTAAAATCTCCAATTCCCTCTCATAATATAATATACACAAGGGATACATAAATAACCCAACCATCGCGCACAGACCACCGCCAAAAAAGCAATATAAATACGAAAAAAAACAGGCGCATCGTGTGACCGTACCGCATAGTATACGGGTACGAAATCTAAAGATAACCACTATAGAGAAGACGCGCATCTCACTAAACCAAATTCCCAGCCGCGCGTACATAAGTATACATGTGACATCACTACGCATAAAGTGTCTTGGCCCAAGGGAGGGCCGAAAAACGCGCGCTGTCGGTCAAAGAAACATATATAGATGCGGTGACGTCACCTTTTTCTATATAACGGAGACACGTGAGCCGCACTTATTAATGGCTGCTCTAATGCGGCAGCAGCGACGAGATAACAGAGTACGCGGTATGAGCGGATGCATTTCGCTATCGCCGTTATCGCGCAACTTTTGTACATATAATTGACCCTCTGCGCCGGCGGACCGTTACGACTTAATATAACGCGAGCAGCTAGTGTATATATAATTTATGTATTCGGTGCGCGAAGGTGCGATTTATTATATATTATGTATATCGATCGCCAGGTGATACCGCAGCAGAGTGACGTGTTTACGCTCTCACGCGGCACGTATATATAAATCGCTCTCAGCGACGAGGATGTAAATGCACATCATAAGCGGTGGTTAACGATACATATTGGGCGCCATCATCATATCGGACGTGTTCATTAGGTGACCAGGCGCGCGCGCGTGTTGGAAGAAATGAAGAAATATAACGAACGAAGTATTTAAAATACGCTATAATATATGCGCGCGAGAGGTGAGTATATAGTCGAAAAATTCTTGTATATATACGAATGTGGCATTCCTCGGCGCGGCGGCACATTCTGTACCGTAAGTTTTTTTAGCATATAGGACCTACACCGTGACGACGCGGCATCTCATTACAGCCACGCCGCTATATAGCAGCTGCCTCTCGTGCCGCTCGATTTACGAGAGAGAGAGAGAAAGATAAGCTGCGAGCTGTGAATGAAAGAAGCGCTCGCGAATGTTCCGCGCGCCATTCATACCTAGAAACCGTCGGACTGCTCGCTTATTCTGCCTAACTGATTATATGATATTTTTTTACGGAAAGATGATTCGATCTTATATACGCTTCTTTTGTAGAAATCTATATAGGGCAAACCTTTCCTTATCTCCGGGTACGTACCGGAACCCCGATATATATACCGCTAGGTTACACATTCCCGTAAGGAAATAAAAAACAAAAAATTTCCATCATCTGGCTCTCTCGCAGACTGACCATAATCACGCGGTTTTACAAATATATACCGATTCAGATACGTTGCTCCGAAAATATTCACGCGCGCATATATACCATAGGTTCTCTTTCACGTCGTTCCCGCATAAAACAGCTCTTCCTTCTCCGATATATATTACACACGACTCGACAAAGCGACGAAGAAAAGCTACTATCCCAGAGGAAATAAAGTACGGCTCTTTCGAGAGACAAAGCCAGGCGGCGGCGGCATGCCTCGTGTTTACGAGGCGCGACGAAGGGACTCTCTCGTCCGCGAGGTTCCCCTTTCATCTCTCTCCCACACGCGTACTATATACATGAACGAAGACGAACGCGCGCGTGAGCGAACCCCGTTTTATACACATCGAGGAGAGGAGAAAGGCAAGCGCGCTGTTGCCGGGCGGCCGATTTCGACTAATATATACGAACGTCCTTGCCGAGGACGTTGGCCGGCCCACCGCCGAGTATATACCTATACGTTGGCGCGTTATCGGCAAGGTGGAAGATTGACTTTCACGCTGATTGAGGCGCGATCGTTGTAATTGCATATTATAGCGCTTTGAGAGTGTGATGGTTGAAAGGAGAATGGGGCACACCGGATTTTTTTAAAGCGTATACGGCTACACTTTTAGTGGAATTTCGGAGCAGCGGAAGAAAGGAAAAAATACTTTTGAAGAAAGTTGCGGATTATACACATAAGCGTATACGTGTGTGTATAATTAAACTCGGTAAACACTATCATTCGGGGACCTTAAACGCCACCTCCTATATGTACATACTTAAACCAAAAATCTTCCTCACTGTAATGCACACATATATTGTATCTATGTATAAAACACGAGCTCCTCCCTCGCATCTCCTCTCTCCCACTGCAGAGTTTGCGCCGAGAACGGATATGCAAAAACGACGGCGACGAGGAAGGCGACGCCACGATTAAAGTGTCCTATATTGTATATTATACATATATACGCACATCCGATTCCCAACGGCCGAGCCGCGGTCGCTGCGGTTTTGCGCGTATATATACACGCCGGACACTCCGAAATGCAGCTATATACGCGTCGTCGTTCGCTTTCCGGGCTCTCTTGGTGCGCGCGCGGTGTCACGCTCGACGGCCTCGCCGGCGGAAATGCGAAGACGTCGAAAAGTCGCGCGCTGTGTGTGAGAATGGAATTCGGGTGCGAGGTCGCGTCTTTTTTTTTTCTTTCTGTTTGGGTTTAAGCTGGTCGAGTATGGATTTTGAGGTATAAGTGTTTTAGAGTAAGAAAAATTTCTTTTTTTTTTATCTTGCTCGGTAGTTGTAAGCGCGGCTGATATAAGAGATTGGATGTAAAAGAGGCAAACAAATGGACACGCAGTTATAGAGCTTCAAGGTTTCCTGCAGCTACCGAGATAATCTCGTCGCGATAAAAATGAAGACCCTATTACTTTGGAAATATATATATATATAAGCGATGACTCGTCCGCTCGTGTGTGTATATATACACACCGTTTATCCTTCTTCCATCGCGGCCCTCTTATCCAACAAATAACAACCTCCTACGATTCTTAATACACTCTCCTCGTCAAGCGCAAAAAGACAACGCGCAACATAAGCGCCTCGAAATAAAGTAACGAGAAATCATAGACCGCGCCACGGCAACAAAATATAAAAAAAGACTGCACGTCGTGCGTGTGTGTGCAGCGTGGAAAGGAAAAGCCCGATCTTCCTCTCGCTTCCTCCCGTGCAGCATGTCGGACACGCATATTATTATACATATATATATTCCGACGTCCAGTGTGTGCGCCTCGGGGCATATACATCCTGAACCCGCGGTCCCTATATACTCCTCCTCCCGCTCGCGCGAGCCGACGCAAAAGCCTATAATTTTGAATAATTGCTCGCGTATATATGGGAACGCGAGCGACGTTAGAATTTGAGAAATTGCAGCCGAGCGGCTATACGAATTGTATAATGTGAGCATAGCTAGCTACCTTCCTTTCCTTTTCTTTCTTCGGGCTTTTGAGATTGTTAGCGTTAATTTTTTATTTGTCGCGATTTTTCATCGTATTTTATGTGGAGTTCGAATTGGATAGATAAATCTATAGCATGATTATAATGGACAGTGTGTTCCACTGTATGGAATTCAATCAAATCAACTGATGGAATAAAAGAACTTTTATTGTGTTTATACTTTATCAAATGATTAGATTATTTCATAAACTAGGAAACGTTTACTTGATACTTCATAAGTGGGAAAAAAAGCTTTATTAAATACCTTTAGGTAATGTGTAGGACGTTCCTGGACTAAATGGCAGAGGTTTAAAGTGGAGGGGGAAAATCGCATAAAATATTCGAGATTAATTTGGTCAACAAAAAAGTTTGAGAAGAACCAAAAGGAACCAACAAAAATGTGGTGTGATAGCTGTGCCCCAAAATTTTTTTTTTACTTTTTTGGACCCCATATTCGCATCTTTTTCTGTAGAATTGCACATATACAAAGTGTCTGCAAATAAACAACAATGGAGTTTCGAGTTCTATAATTTGTTTCGTAAGTAAATTGATAGTGTTTGTTTTTTCCGAAGGCGATATACGCTATTTCCAGCAATAAATATAACGTGTGTTTGTGTGTATAGAGTTTCCTTTATAGAAATAAAACTGTTTTCCGCAATTTTCCATCTTACTTTTGCGAGACTGTATACTCGATCGTCCGTGAGATCTTTTTGCGATACGAGTTTTAATGTATATTTGAACGACACGACCACCATGGTGATCACCAATACATACAGTTTCTAACAATCGCATACAGAACAAAAAGAAAAGTATAATTCACCTGAGACTTACAGCACCTTCCATCGATCCTCTCAATTCTCCAATTAAGAAAGAGAAAAAAAAGAAGAATTATCCAAAACCAAGTCGGGAAATTCTGCACCCACGCACTCTGTATCCACCAAATACTGCACACACACACGCGAGCTATAGCCTGCGGTATACAGCAGGCGTCGAGGACAAAGGCTAACTGTCGACTCACGCGAAGAAGAAGAAGAAGACGAGACTACGTCGACTCGCTCGACTTCGCTTTCAAATTAACGCGCCCCGTTAATTGGGGCCCGCAGCCGCGCCTTATCTCTCTCTCTCTACTGTATTCAGCATATAGTGGGGATAGATTTTTCGCGCGTGTGTGTATGGGAGAACAATAGGGGACGAAGGGTAGGTAGAGGGGATAGATATATATCTACATAGTATAATAGCTTTTGGAATTTCGGCGCGCATTTTTTTCGGATGTTTTGGTGGCTGTGTGATTCACGCGTTACAGCGATACGCTTGTTATTGTTCCTTGAGCTCCCTGATTTCGCGAAAGTGCGATGAATATATGAATATACCTATACGCGCGTGTATAATTAGGCGGAAATATTAACAGCTCGGCAGAAGAGAGAGAAAAAAAAATCCATTATCAAATTCCATCATTTTATACACGCGGCTAAATCCAATCTTCTTCCGAATTAATGAACTACAACACTATACCACAGCATCGTCACCGTTATAGCACGCTAAACCGCAATAATTAAACCACTCCGCGCGAGCGCAAGTTCAATCCTCCAATTATTAATTCCCATACTCCACATACCATCGCGTATATAGTCGCGTCTCGGTGCTATGCACGCGAGAAGCGTAGATTATCTCTTTCTCTCGCACGCGTGCCCCGTTCGAGGAAGATAGCATCGTCGCTTCATGTGGTATGCCGTAGTAGGGGAGTTTCCGCATTTTTCGACTTATCGCGAGAGAGAGGCTTTGCTTCGGGGAACGGATTTGCTCGGTTCTTAAGATACGCGTAAGTTTGGTATATAGAAGCGGAATGGGGAGGCTTATCTGTGATATGTGCGGCTTTTGTTGGTTTTCGAAGATTTTTGGGGACTGTTTGATGTACGTGCGCGATTGTCGGAGGATTTTATCGGTGATTTCAGTTTCGGCGTAAAAGCGATGGTTTTTTTGTTGTATACGAATGGCGCTGAATGGAGAGATAGCGCGTGTATATATATACGTTGGTAGGTTTATTCGATGAGTTAGCGGAATCGTGTGCGGCGGGATATGTTAATGTCAGTAGTCTAGGCGAGTATATCGGTAGGCATGATATACATCCTTCGTGTTTATATATATGTATGCGCGCGTTATGTAAGCGGTCGAGTGTGGAGTTCAACTGACTTTTAATCGGGTTAATCGAATTCAGGCGAATTAAGGGAACACCATCGGCGACGGCTAATATAATACGCCCGCGATCTGCCTTATGGTTTTAGGTGGCTGTATAATACGCGGAAAGGAAACAATTAAAACGAACGAGTTCCGGAAATTTATATTCAGAAGTTCGGAGGCGGAGCGAGGCGGATCGTCGCGGCCGAAAAAAGAAGGAATATATATATATTCGGGAATCGCAGGGGCTTAATGGCTTCGTAGAGTGTCTACTGTACATATACGCAACCGCGTGTCGGTCTTGGCGTTTGGTCGAAAAAAAATACTTTTTTTTTACTGTGGTATAAATCTTTTGTGGTCCACTTTTTAACCGTCCACTTTATACTACAAAATACTTCAATTCCCTATAACAATCGAAAAGATGACCGCACTCGATCGTTATCAACCCATCGTTCCCTTAATCTCCACAAAGTTTCCGTACACGTCTTGCCGTGCACAAAGCGATATGCGAGAGCTCGCATAGCTACCTCCGCGCGCGTCAAAGTCGCCCGTAAACTCGCGCGTTGCAAGCGCGCGCAAAGTTTACGACTCCGACGTGCGCGCTTTTCGTTTCCAGCTTCTAATGCATATTTATTGCTACGTCGAAAAAAAAACGAAAGGTGCTGTGTGAGTGTATTGGCCTTTTCTTTGTTCCCCGGACACGAGGTTTTCGCGAGTATATAAGGAAAATGCCGTTAGATGGTCGCGGTCGAGTGTATTGGTTTATTGGTCTATACGATATATATATAGGTAGAAGTTTTAGGCGTGTTGAGGAAACATAGAGATTTCTTTATTCTTTATAGTGGCGGATTATCGAGAAAGTTATATGGATTTTTGGAGATGAATGGGTATATGTGATTGTTCTCACGCTGAGTCGTAAAAATCTCTATTTTTTTATAATACACTTCATATTTTTATGGTTTCCTCAAGTTTCACCGAGATTTTTATTATTTTTATATGTAGAAAGAAAGGATATATTACGTGAATTTTTAATACCGCGGGATTTTCTCGTACCTCAAAACTCAAACTTGTCAACTATATATATGTATAATAACGCGTATACCAAAACAAACAAGACCATTCAAACGCGCGCATATTTATACATCGCGATGGCCTAGTTCCTCCACAATATATTTTCGTACATATATATAATTACGCTGACATAGGCGCATGCGCGCGCAAAAGTCGCGAGGAAACGAGAGAATTCTTAATTGGATCTCGGCGGCAACGATCAACCGCGCTTTGGACTACGGCTTTTCCGCCTAACGTTCTATATAACGTACGTGACCGTCCTTGTGTCCGTTCTACTCTCCCGTAAGGAAATCTCTTTTATTCCTTTTGGCCTCAAAAAGCTAGAGAGAACATATACGAACACACATATATATATTTATCTCGGCGACTCGTCGCATTGTGTGTGACCTGTACGAGGGCCATAGAGAGGAGAAAAAGAGAAACCGGTTGTCACGCTCGATTATGTGTACACAAAAAGCTACGTTGTCATTTTTATCTATTACGCGGCGCGTACGAGAGTTTAAGAGGTATAATAAGCGTTAAAAAAGGGCTTTAACTGTAATAATTTATCCGGCAAAGAGTGGAACGAGTTAATATATTTCAACGTTGTATGGATATAAATCGAGTGTTTTTACCGTGTCGATAAAAAAAGAACAATTTCAAAAGCATATATTACACACCTACAATAGCAGTCGTGATATAACGAAAGCATAATATGATGACACGGTTTCGAACGCGAGCGATTACCAATTCGCTCGTTACATATATACTTATTTGTTTTTACAAACTCATCGTGCCGATAGCATCGGCACATCACACATATAGTTCGGTCTATCCATATATAACACAAAGGATAAGCAGACAACGCGACGACGCTATATACTTCTTTTCTCCATTGTTGCTAGGAGAGGCGCAAAGTCGGCGCGAAAAATGACGAGAGCGAGTAGTTGACGCTGCGCTTTGCTCCAATTCAAGGCCCATTCAATGTCTGTGCGCGCGCGAGCGCGTCCTTGGATTTTCTTACACACTGTAGTGTGTGTTATAACATGCCGTACAGAAATGACAATGCCTTTTGTATCTCTCTCTCTCTGTTGTTTTTTTTTATTCTTCGCGGATGATTCGCGCATAACCGCCCGCTTATTTTTATATACAGCGTGCGCACTAGTTAAGACTTAATTTCGAGCGCTAAGTGTGTCGTTCTTTTTCTGTCTCAATGTCGTCGTTGTCGTTTCTTTCGGAGCGGTGGGCGTGTAATATATATATATGACAATGGGTTGTGGACGTTCGAGGAAAAAATGTGAGAGTTGTGAATGAGTATGACTTAATTGACGACAAAAAAGTATACAATGTGGGTGAAACAGTTTTTTTTTTGTTGCGCGATTGTTGTGGTCACAGATATATATTGTAGAAACGAGGGGATTGAGGTAATGCATATATACTATGTTACACGACACTGTGTTTATAATATGTCGTAAATCATTGCAATTATCGCCGCGCGATTCAGCGATAAATGGTTCATTTGTATGTTAATTTTTACAGTGATATATACCGAAGGCCATCAAAGAAACATCTTATACGCCTATTACACATGATTCAATAGACCATTATACGATATAACAACCACATTACAACCCAATTTATTATAAATCTTATAGAAAAACCAAAAACCAATCCGCCCTCCCGTTACATCAAACCCCTTTCCTCTCCCAACCTCCACAATCAATACCCTCAATCTCCCTCACGTAAACTCAACCTAACTCGCCATCACCTCAGGTCATCCCCACCTCTTCGCATCTCTTTACCCTAATAGGAAACCCACACACATATACATCCTAGACCGCGAGCCTGTGTCGCGTGTCTCTCGGCGTCTGCGCCTCCTCCTCCTCCTCGTCGCTTTCCCCGCACACGCGCCTTATACCTCGTCGTTCTCGGAGAGGAGGGAGAGAAAGGAGTGTACAGCGCTCGCTCGCGAGGCCGTTCCCACGCTTCCGCGGCCGACACAGCTCACAGGTATATATCTATACCGAGAGAGCAGCAGGAGCGAGCCTCGCCTCGAATGCCTCGCGGCTGTCTCGCGATCGAGCTCCTTCAGTGTTCTGTATATAGGTGTATACATCAGGAGAAGAAGCGGAGAAGAGTATGCGCGAGCGCGGAGGGAGTAATTGGAGGAGAAAGAGAGAGAGAGGTATTAGCGGGTGATTTATACGGGAGGGTAATGCGTGCACAGAGAGGTTTCGGCGGTTCGCGGTATATTACACGGAGGTGCCTGATTAGTTGTGTATTATACGAATTCCGGAGGTATAAGGGTGTTGGAGTAGGCGGATGAAATTGGAGCATTATTATCTCATAGCGCGTCTCTCTACTCATCATAGACGCAATATCTACCGATCTTTCGCACACGTGTATATATTACAGCTGCTCGCGCAAACTCAATTAACCAACGCGCGCGCTGTGCATTATATTACGCTGCGCGAGCGTTGGTGCAATTAAAACTGCACCTCGACCTTACCCAACGACCGCGGCACGTATATATATATCGCGAGACATAAAAATTCCTCGATAAGAAGCATCGGCGGCGGCGGCTCTCTAATAGCCTCGGCACGAGCTCCCTATAAAATTCATCGCCCCGCGTTCTGTGTGTGTATAAGGTATAAACGGGCGCGCCTCTTTATATATAATAGCGGTAAACGCGAAGAAGAGAGCAAGCATGCATTTGGGTGCCCTTTTCTTTGTTAGTGATCGTAGAGGGTAATTATCCGTGGCGGGAATGCGGAGATGTTTTAGCCACGATCGCCGATTAGGAGTATGAATTTTAGTGTGTAATAAGTGGATGCGGTGATAGTTTTTGTAAATAAACGAAGCTATAGCTAGCCGGATGTGTTTATTGCAGGTGATTGTTTAATTCGGGGAAAGTGTATTTATAGTGGGACGGCGATATTATAGGTGATATAATACAATAATCGAGTGGAATTGGGGAGTCGCGACCGAGGAAATGGAAAAACTAATGGAGCCCAGTGATGAAAATCCGTAATTATATATATACTGCACCTCCGCGACCGCACAGTTATAATATTATATATACATCATATCTAATTCAAAACAAAAAAAAGCGTACTCCCGTGTAACCGCACAGAAACTGCCTAATCTCGAATTCCGCATTCTAATCTCCCCCCCTAAATCCGCAATTTTCTCAGCTACAGCGAGAGCCGCGTACTTATACTCTCTTCTCTATCACCTCCGCATCATCGCACGCCCGAGGATCCCGTTTCGCTCGTGCGCAGGTGACCTTTCTCCAGGCCTCTCGTAAGTGTATATACACATATATAGGATGCAGTGCTGCACCGCGCCCCGAACGATAGAGCCTCCTAATTGCCGCGACGTAACGAGCGACTGCATTATATACAGCGAGAGAGAGAGAGCAAACTTGAACTTTCTAGCGGCCTCGTGGTTTTATGCAACGGCTGCTGCTGCTGCTGCGCCCATTTGTCGTGTAGCGCGAGCGAGAAGATGAACGTGAGAACGTGTGCATACACGCGCCCGCGGTGTATATAATATAATAAAGTCGCGGTGTGTGTCGTCGTTGAGAAGCTTAATTCGGCATCATGGGAAGGTGAAGTGCATGCTGCAGATTCTTATAATATGAGGGGTTTTGTTGGATGCGGTGGTTCCGTGTTGTAGATTTTTTTTTGCGATAGAGGTGTGACGCGCGCTTATGGTTATATCACGCGATGAATATAGAAATGCGACCGAGGGTGGTATGTATGCAACGAAATTACGCGGTTTACTTTTTTAGCAGCTGGTGTATGATATGTTACTTAATTGGATATATTCTGTAATATCCTTATACACGCCGCTATTAATTTATCAACCGCACTCCGCGCGTTTGATAATACAAAGCATTCCGGCAACCTCATTAATCTCAACTGTATATATCCCTGAAAACAAAACTCCACGCGCATATCTACCTATATATACCCGTACAATCAGCGCTCATCAAGGCCACATCACGATTCATCTCTCTCATTTGCTCTACAACTTAGAAACCCATTATCCTCCCATTTCTACATACATATAGCAACACACAGACACATATCTCTCCATTTCTTCTTCTTCCATATACAACGTCACGCAGGCGCATATCAACCTTCTTTCGGAAACAGGAGTAAGTAGGCACGTAAGTATAATAAGTATAACATGCGCGTGTTTCCAGTCTAAATCTTCTCTCCGTGCTGCAGAGGTCGCAGTTCCGCGTGCCGCTTTTACGAGGAAAGACCCGTTCAGGACTGCGGGAGAATTAAGGAGAGCGCGCTCGCGTGTATTTTTTTTTCTCGCTCTCGCATGTGTGTGTGTGTGTACTTATTAAACGGTTTACCGAATGAAAGGAGAACAAACGCGAGCGAGGTAGAAAGTGCTCTGCTCGCCGCGGGTTATAATACACTGGCGCGAATCTTCCACGAATTACGCGCATGATATATGTGTCAACGTGTGTGTATGTAAGTACGCCGGTCAGCCGAAACGATTTCCGTAGAAGACACGCACACGCAAACGAGGTTTTATGAAGGTCGCGTGCACTGCGTAAGTGGATCTCTGCGTGAGAGAAAGAGAGAAGTGGATATTTAAATGAGGTCTGCACCGTCTGGAGCATACTTATATTTCCACTTTATAAAAAAATCAATTCGAGATAAAAAGGCACATATTTTTCGAGCTCAACCAGGAGAGTAAGCAAAGGCTACTGCATGCGAGCAAAGAAAAGAAAAGAAATCAATTAGTGCGTATAGAGCGAGCAAACGCGCAGAGAGATGCATCGTCATCATCCGTGAACTGAAAGCCCTCATTCGCGCGTGCGCACCGAGTGCAATCAGAGCCGCACGCGTCCGTGTATATCTTTTATATATATGGATTCGAGAAGCCCCTGCGGGGTGAATGAAAACGCACGCCTGCAAGCAGCAGCGCGAAGCCGTATATGTATACTATTCTATCGTTTGAATAAAGAAATCACGAAATCAGCATCCCCCTTATAAAACGAGCGTGTCGCGTGAATATGTATATTTACTTGAGATCTCGTGCGTGGCGGCGATTGTGAGGGGTCACGTGTGCTCTTAAGGGTGTCAAACATTGACTTGCGTTCTTAGCCCAGACGCGTGCGCGCGTTATTAGAGGAAAATTGGAGCTTTTATGTGCCTGTGTATGCATTAGGCGTGGATGAGTCATACGTGGGATGTATATATGATTGATCGTTATAGATGCACTCTGAAATCTAAATTTATACTTTCCTGGTTGTAGGAGACATATACGAGCGTTAAGATAGATACGAATCACGCGCTTTTTATATTTATATATACGAAGAAGTGATTTTTATTTGGGATGAAGCATTTTTTAATGACGCAGAAATTGTCATTGTTGTTGAGCCCCCGAGGGCATGGGAGCGGAATGAGATAATTTCGTGCGACGCGCGCGAGGAATTTTCGTGCGCGCGGATCGATGTTATGGTATGTGGTCGTGGGGTCCTAAAAGTGAAGAACGAATCGACTCTAATGGACGGCGATTAACTTTTTCTTTCCGCAGCGACTCCTACGCGGCGATCTCGTTTGCGTCAATTTGTGAAAAGAGGCGGCGGTGGTGCCCGCAGTGTTTTTTTTCTTCTTTGGAACGGTTATACAATCAGAGGTAATTTGTCTTTTTCGCCGCGTGTAGGAACAATGTTGTAATGCGGACGGATGCGAGCAGTTTAAAGGGCTCGCGAGTTTCGTGCGATAATAATTTCAAGGGAAAGTGAGTAAATAATTCTTTGCTCATACTTATACTTTTGGTTCTCGGTGTGTCTATAATAATTATGGGTGCGAGAAAGGTTTTCACCGATTATCGTACCGTGAAAAATCACCGAAAATAGAGAGGGACAACGGCAGCCAAAAAAAGGGTCGACGGTCAACAAAATCCGACGTTTCAATCCTCGTCCCACCTCTCTCTCCAGCGAAATTTGCCAATCCCTAAATCTCATTGAATTGCTTCGAAAACACGACTCAACCAGCGTAGGTAATACACTCCTCATACGCAGGAGTCGACAAGCTCCAACCTGAAATTTCACGCAAAATCCCTCTCTTCTTCTTCTTTCCTCTCCTCCCTCATCCTAAACAGAGACGCTCGTCGTCTATATACGCACCGGACAGCCGTGTAATCCGCCAGGTATATACTACACAGGGCCCTACTACTACTACTATACTACGACCAGTCGGGACCAGTCCCTCGCCGCTCCATTCATCCCATGATGGCGGGTCAATGAAAGAAGGGCCAGCTGCTGCTGCTGCTGCGGGTCCGGACCCGTAATCGACCTGGAATGCCATCGATACGGCCCCGTCGCTGCTCTCTCGTGTATGTGTGCAGGATGAACAGAGAGAGAGAGAGCGAGGAGAATTTAGACGGGATGAGCGATGAGTGTTTTGTGGAACTTTTATCTATATAGGTACGTTAGAGCGAGCGCGCGGCGGAAATTACCGTGGAAGAGAAAAATATCGCCACGATGTTTTGTATTACGGTGAGCCGGATTACAAACCGTTGACGGCGCGGTAAATGGAGTATTATATAGAGGCCGAGCGGTGTTACCGTTCTCGTTGTTGTTGTTACTGGGTTTTAGAACAGTGTTTTTAGTGTCTATAGTTCGAGGGTATAATTGAGTGATACTTTCGGTGGAGGAATATCATTTTTTAGGGGGTATTTTAATTCGAGTTGATGGGCAATGAAAAACTGTTTTATACTTTTTTCAATTATATTCAATTATATTCCAGTTATAGAAACGTTGAGAGATTGATTGTTTTGGAAAAGTCTCCTAGACACCGCACTATTATTAAATCCTTCCTTCGACTGTATGTGTCGCCCCCCTATTACTCAATCCCCCACTCCATAAAACTCGAAAAGATAAAAATCAGCCGGTAACGATTTTTAATTATCAATTCCCTTTAAAACCGATTCCACTATAACACACCGTTCCTGGGAACGCGAAACATCTGTCGACACATCGTCGCGGGGGCGTAAACCTCGCTTAATACACACACATTTTCTTCTCTTTCCTCTCCTCCATATTTCTCTTCCTCGGCGCGGCTTTTTGCGTTCGCCGAGGTGCAGCGGAAGAGACGCGATTCGAAATAAGTATACCTATACCCGCGAGTCAGCAACATCTGGTCGCCATGCCCAGCTCACGTGTGTGCGCAGCTAGCGCTCGTTCATATATAGTGTGAAAGAGAGGCTCATCTCCGACTTTTCTCTGTTTCTATACGTTTTTTTTCTCGGTCGGTTTACGTGTGTGCGTGAGAATGAGAGGAAGTTGTTAAATAACTTTATTATTGGGATATGTGGAAGTTTCGGGCGGCGATGGTGAGAATCTCTTCTTCTTCTTCTTCCTTCTTTTTTTTATCGGGGGATGGTTTCGGTGCGCGCAAAAAAAAGGGACGCGACCGGATTGCAGCTATAATCGGCGGTGCTTTGACCGCGTCGTTTTGAGACTTAATGGGTTCTAACATGTGTTAAATAATAGATTATGGGGGCTTTTGGGAAGCTGTATTTTATGATGATTGGATAGTAAAATATACCAATATATCATCACCACTCGTTATATATAACATGTAAACAAGGGATAATATATGCGAAATGATTTTTAACAGAAGTTTGATTAAAAATAATGCGTAAACATAAACGATTCATTGGTCAAATATTTTATCAACGACCTCATAAAGCACCAATTCGATCCACTTTGTTGGTCCCGACATTCCAGAGGAAACGCATTTCCGATCATAGCACCGAATCAATCTCTCTTTCTCCCGGGTCTACAAAAACGCGACACAAAGGAGTCCGTGGGACGCGGCTGCCGCGTGGTATTTGTCGATCGATTGATCGGAAAGATCCCGTCAGCCTCCTTTGACACCTACGTATATATAAGTACATACACACACGCGCAGGATATGCTCAGAGAGAGTTCAATAATATAAAACCCATAGAATGACGGATACGTCCTGGACAAATGCATCGTATTAATCCCCATCTCGTTGGGGTTATATTTTCCCTTTTGCCTGTATATATACGCGGCAGTGGTCGGGTTGTGAATGGACGCGATCGGGAAGGAGAGCGGACACAATGATTTACGGCGCGCGCATGGAAATCGTGACCGATCGCGCGCGGAGAGCAGCCGCATATAATTATTTATCCCCATTGTGGATAGAGATCGGTAAGAATTAGAAGAGGTATATATAATCGCTCTAATTGTTTTCCAGTCGATTTTTCACGACGATGCGGCGGGAATTAAACGGGGTTTTAACGGGGGATGATGGAAATCGGAATTTATATATACAGTCGGTATGGCTATTGTTCGGAGCGATGTTTGGTTATTAAGATTAATAGCGCGCTGAATTGCACCGGTGAATTATTATCCCACAGCATAAAAATGCGAAATATAGCGGGGCGCTATGTGTGGGGTCTATACTCCTCGTTCCACAAGTGAGTTTGTGAAGCCTACATTGGTAGTTTGTCATTTTCTTCTGGGGGCGATGATAATAAGTACTTATACAGTCGTCACTCGCGAGAGCAACGACGAGAGCCGAGTAATTAACTCTTTAAACGCGAAAGCGCGAGAGAGTATATAAGTCTCTCGAAGAAACTGTCATTTTGATCGAAAGCCATTAGCGAGAGCCATTGACGAGAGAATTAATTCTCCCCTCTCCTCGCTTACTCGAGTCATCACAAAGAGTTATAATATGCAGTCAATCAGCCGGTAGCCGCGCCGCGTTTAATCGATTTTTCTCACGACGATGACGATCCGACAAAAACCAACGGCTAACGGCTATATATTTACAAGTGTAGTATACCTCTCTCGCGTACAATATAATATATATATATAAGCAACAGTGAAAACCGCCACGATGGCGTTTCCCACATTGATAAAGCGAGCGTACTCTTTCAACGTCCTTCTTTCTCTCTCTCTCTCTCGGCCGCGGTATGCGCGCAACTCGAAATTCGTCATAAGACCGAGTCGCCGGTAATGCACGTGCGCTTATATATACCCATACATACACACACGTACATAATAGACCGTAAATATATACGACTGTGACTAATGGCGTTTCTCGGAGCTTGTCTCTTGCTGCGCATGCGAGTACCTATATGTGTGATTCAACCGATGGCATCGCTCGCGCGCGCGCACCTGGGGTCGTCGACTATATGTGTGTTTTGATTGGGGATTCTTCGAATGTTTTTTTGATTTCGAGAGCACGTCATGGAGTATGTATAACCCGTTATAGGAACGTTTTATCGTCGGAAGGTCTGGGTCTATGGGGGAAGTGTATGCCTATACCTACGCGCGTGGTATCGGTAAGGCAAATATATACGGAGCGAGCGATAAGGATATATATGGGGGAATCTGAGCGCGCGGGTGGCGTTGGTCGACGATAAAGGATGATTGACGTGTATATAGTGGACGTGTGCAGGGATTTCTGTATATTATTATTTTTTTCGTCGTTTTTGTTATCTTATCGGGGGGTTGACCGTGAACCAGTGGACAAATTTTTCAGTGAGCTATAAGAGTGTGATAAAGAAGGAGGATATACGAAGTGTATAAGGAGGAAAACGTATAATTATGGGCGGAGACAAATGGTTGTTTTTTCGTTATTATACGTACGTACGATGTGTATTATAATATTGAAAATTGATCACTTATAATTAACGATTTTTAATATAAATTAGTGTAATATATATCGTTTAAGGAATCAATTTAGCAGTTATTATTGTACTGAGGTAACCGATAAATTAATCATAAAGAATTACAGGGCGATCATTATTTCGAGTTCACAGCAGGTCAGTATATATAAGAAACGCAAACATGACCGAAATTCTTTAGCGATATGCCTGTCGAGATATAAAATGAATGAACGGTCCCATATATATCCGAGCGCCGTGTCTCCATTCATCAAGATCTGCCCTACTTTTTCGCAAAAATACTCGAAAAATCTCATTACAAGCACGCAGCCACACTTATATATCGTCATCTCGAAACTATTTATATATGAAAGACCGATCGTCGAATTATCGCACGCTGCGAACTTGCCTCTATTCGATCGAATCTACATCATGAATATAAAATTGCAAATCGGAAGAACGGAACCATATCACACGGTATATCTCAATAACCTACTATCACAATCTCTCAATAATTCTCAAAGCTCGATCGACACAAGAAGAAATAAGGATAATCACCTCGTGATCGGGCGAAATGAGGAGCGCATGTGGTGGTAACGGTGGTGGCGACTTGTCGGCGATGTGGTGGAGGTTTTCCGTGCTTGCTGGACTTGGCGGTGAGGTCGGGCTAGCGCTTGGACTCACGTGGAACCCGGTCTTGCCCTCCTTAGCCTGTCGCTGGGGCGACATGCGCGCCGGGAAGCTCAGCGTCTTCGTCCACTGGGACAATCCACGCACCATTTTGCTCAGCTTCTTGTCAAGCCCAATCGCGATAACAATTATTATTATCCAACGATAATATTGTCACACGCGTATGGTAATACACGCGCGGTAGTACCGAGGAACCGCACAGTTATCAGTTTGATTCTCTTATATATAAATATATAACAAACTTCACAGAACGAGAGTAATGTATACGAATAATAAAACACACAGACACTGGAGTGTAGGAGGAGGTAGACGGAGAGAGACGCGTGCGCGCTGCTCCGGCGTGCTGGCTCGACTGACTGACGGTGCGGTCGCCGCTCGCTCCGTGAACCGGCTCTCTCTCGGGATGCTACACTCCGCTATGTGTGTGTGTGTGGAAAGGCATGCGGCGGCGGCGCACAGGAACAGCTGCGCGAGCGGGCTGGTCGTTCCGATTGGCCGAGCGGAGCGGCGAGAAAGAGAGGGTAGAGAGAGACGTGGACGGAAACGATCTGGTTCGGACGATGCGGTCTGCAGCGCGTCCGCGAGAGTTCTATATATGCTGCGCGAGGATATGCTGTTGAGGATGTGTATGGGGTTCTGTATGTATGTGTGTGTGATCATGATGATGACGGAGTGCAAAGGGGAAGTCGTTGAAGGAGAGTTGATTGAATTTTCTTTCCTTGTAGGAAGTAGGGAGAGAGAGAGGAGATCGGTGTGTATGCAGTGTTTTTTTGCGGTGGCCATGTGGGGTTCGTCGGTCCTGTGTATTAGAGGATGATGTAATGGTAATTTGGTACGAGGGTTGGCTGCGTGATAGTGGCGGATGATTATGTACGGGGTATATAAGGGATTGGAATGGACGCAGATGTGCATAGAGTGATGGGACAAATTTGTAACAAATTTTTTTCTTTATGCACGGATGGTATTGTATTTTATATGAAGGTAATTGTCATATGTCGCCGGGTCTGTTGATCCTTAGATTTATTAAAAATTGGTCTGCAGATTTTGCATTGAATGTCAAACATCGTGGGTTTTATACCAATGTATACTTAGCAAACAACTACTTAGTTGGATGATTATCATCAGAAAATGATAACTCGGTGTCTCAAACATGTTTAAACGAAAAATAAAATATGATTTCATAATTGGCTGAGAACTTTTCAAATTCATGTATATTATTTATTAGTTTAATGTTACAAGGAAAACATAAATAAAAATTGTTAAAGACAAACAATTTATACGTTCGATTATCGACAGAGAATATAATAATTATATATAGGTATGGTTCTCAATTAACGTAAAATTTTTTTTCATGTAATCACTTATAGATTATAACTTTAACAGTTTATTGTCTACAAACAATTCATATTATTATACATAATTTTACTTAATATTAAGGGGGCCAGCCTGAGTTAAAGCCCCGAAAAATAGATTTTAGTATAATTAGTCAGGTAATAATTTTTTTAA
>UXGD01002350.1:0-26680 GCA_900474315.1 Torymus auratus | reverse complement strand
TCACATAATAATATTTATAGTCAAAGGAAGTTAAATTTTTGCTCAGTAATAAATTTATTTACGTGAAATAACTGGGAATTAATTCAACAAAATCGTTTTATTATATAGATTATAATATATTAACATGTTTTTTCTTTTTATATGTGATAAGTAATTTTATTCATTACAATAAATATATAAATATAAGATCTGCAATGTTTCAGAGAAACAAAGATCGATATACCGAGAGAATATGCTGGAAATCACAATGATTAATGTTCTAGGTACTTGACAGAAATGAAACAAGAACGTATACGGTATATATATATATTTTGAACGTCAGAGCACGGGCGCAGTGAAATACACCGGGGACGAGACACGACAAAAGTCAGCATCGTGAATTATATATGTATATACTTTCGCGAATTCAGCGAGCTGCGCGCATGTGTATACTCGGAGAACCAGAAACAACGACAGAAGCTACCCGAGTAATGAGCGGGCGTGCGCGCACTTGCATGAGCGAGCGCGCGTGTCGTCTCTCGGTGCAATTTTCCAAGAACGCATGCACTTGCACGTGTATCATCAGGGGAATATATAAAATTCCAAGCGGATCGCCGGGTTCAAGTTTGAGGCTCAAGGTCAGTCGGAGCATGAAATATCCGCAGGTGAATAATTTTGTATCTTATTGCTATCGAGAGCGAACTTTAATCTTAAACAATTCTACAATTATTTTTCAACCTAATTATATTTTGAACATTCATTTAAAATTTTAAATACCATAGCAGTTTTTTATACATTTTAGTAATTATTACGACTTGAAATTCGTGACAACTCAATATACCACAAGCTCCTTGTTCCCCCTACACTCGCCAACAAGAAATCGTAAGTCAAAATTTTTCTTATCGCACACTCTCTGTAATAAGACTCGCCGCGTGTATGCTCAACATTTATCAGCGCGCTAATAAATTAGACTAGCGTAACCGCGCACGGTTCACTCGCCCCGCGGAGACACTGTAATACGAGCCGAAGTACAATAAGTCTCGCTCGTTCAACACACAGACTGCGCACGATCAGATCGTTCGTTCGCAAGCACTGTAAACAAAGCCACCGTTGCTTTTTTTTCTTCCATCCCAATGCGTCGGACAATAAATACTAACTAAATACAATAGATTAAACGCTCGCGCTGCGCTCGATTTGCATATACATATAGGTGGTATATCGATTGATTTATCCACTCTCAGTGTCGGTGTGTGTCAAGTTACGCTCGCGTCGTCGAGCTTATATACCAATGTCACGCGCGCTCGCGTTGTCAGTGCAAACAGCATGGGAGAGAGAAAGAGTATAGGTAGAGCAAGGGAAAAAAGTCAAGGGCAGCTGCGAAACGGGAGCAAAGTCAAGACGCGAACTAGGAAAAGCGCTGTCCTGCGGCCCCTTCGACCACTACATACATACATTCTCCCCTCTTCCTTCTGTTCACTCTTTCCCTCCTACACCTTGTCCAGCGCGACCACGAACCTATAATGAGCAGCCTTCGCGCTACGAATAAAACAAGATATTATACGCTCACGCAGGAGCTGCTACTGCAGCGCGTAAGAAAGGGTTTAAGGAGCAGGTCTCTCTCTCGAGTGCGCACTGCACGTGTGTTATATATATACGCATATAATTCCCGCTAACGATTGTCAAGCACAAGCGGCGGCCAGCATATAACCGCCATTAAAATGATTTGTACACCAGGCGCGTTGTATAACTTTTTTTTTCTGCGCAGCTCTCTTGTCGTTTATCGCGCTATAGATAATGCGCGCGCGCAGATTCGATTTCACGGCCAGATAACGAGGCGAGAGAAAGAGTATAGAGCACCGATCGAGGGGTTGAGATATATGTATATATGTGATGTGTATAGGCGCACAATGAGCCACCGGCAGCCGCTAATTGAAACGCCATACGCGCGCGTGGCTACTCGTATTGGTCGCAGCGATCGTGATCGGAAGATCGGTATATATACCAATTCGTCGTACATGGATATAAAGCTCCGCACTCGATATGAGGCGATAGAGAGTGTAGTGCACGACACATGCGGTTATTATATATGCCGATTGCTCGAGCTCTCTTCTCAATGAGCACGGGGAAATGGTGAAAAGCGAAAAGTGTAATATATAGATTTGGTTATAGGCTGCATTGTCGAGAGAGCTATGTATCAAAGGGCTAATGCATTCAGCACGTATACATTTGATTATACGTGTGATGTGGATTGAAAAGAAGGGGCGTGACAATCGGCCGTGACATGGCGATTACGCTGCGGCACCTGTGCGTAATGTGTTTGTAACAGCTTTTTCGTTCCTTCATTTGCCACTCGCCGATATATAGCACGATTGCGGGTGATTAGTTCCAATGCGGCGACACTTTTTGCTCCCTCTTGGAAGCTCTCTGAATAGTCTTTTGCCCTTTCTCACTCTCCTTATATCGATGTTATATATACAAATGCGAGCCTCGGTTTACTCTCTTCCGCGAGCGTCAGCCAAACAGACACACAGCGTACTTTTATATATCTCGGGAATGCGATACGTCGAAACGCGTCCTTTGATAAGATACACACGAGGATTCGGTTGAATTGCATATCAATTAGGGGAATAGCCGATGAGTCTGCCGTATATACACACGCGCTGTGACGGAGGATCACGCGAGCTATATGGTGTGACAATATTGTTTTTATCATCGGACGATGATATTTGCGCAGGCTGCGCAGGGCTGTGTCAAAGTTCTCTTAATTCCTGCGGGTGTAATTTCATCGCGAGCTCTCACCTTGCAAACATGCGCGAGAGAAACGGGGTCGGAAACTAATGATAAATATTATGAGAGTCTTTTTATTCCGCTTTGGCTGTTGTTGGAAGCAAGCTAATCAGTGTTGTGGTTTTAATGAAATTATCTCTTTACTGATAATTGAGAATACCAAGTTGATAGTAGGTGTATGATTATTTGAATACGCAGGTGTTTACGTGCTGGCGGCTTGTGAAAAGTTTAAGTTTGAGAGAATTGTTTACTCTTGATTGGAGGAGAGGTGGAGTGACTATAGCCTATAAGAGAATTAGGCTCGTCTATAAGGTTAATTGTGTATAGAGAATTTTTTATGAAAACAATAAACAGCGTCATGAATATTATTATAGTTGAAGAGATTGAGACAAATCAGTATGAATCAGAAAGAAAAGTAGATACATGTCGAAGAAACAATTCGAGCAGTACTGAAAGTAACTGAAAAGATGAATTAATTTATTTCCAATAGAATAATACTCAACTCAGCCACATTCGCACATACTTGAACGACCCGTAACAAAAATAAATAAAATTGAAAAACTCATCTACACATTTTCATGTCAATAAACGTAACTGTTGCGTCGAGCCCGTCGACAAAATGCAAAAAAAGAAACAAACCCACGAGCTTTAATGACTGCACCGCACGAGTAGAGTCTCTCTCCCTCAACGACTCTCCTTAGTTACGTCATCATATGGTGCAGAAGCATACATGCATACAGAAACGTCTCGTCGGAGCGAAAACTCAGCCCCGCGGACGCGCAAAATTCTAAGAGCGTGAGGTAAAGAGTGAGTGAGAGAGAGGGAAGGGGGGTGACGCGACTGACGTAACATAAAGAAAAGTGTCACGTACGGCTAAGAGGATAAAAACAGAGACGAGAGGGGGGAAGGCGAGGGCGAAGGATGAGCGAGACGAGAGCGAAGAAGAAGAAGAAGCAGCAACTCTGGCGCATGCCACAAGTGTGCGCCCAGCACGACTCCTATTGTATTACAACCTGGCACTCATCATCGTCCGTGCACCCGGTTTAGTGTTACATATACGCATCGCCCGCTCTTATATTTATATATATATATAGACTACACGTATATATATATATCATGCGCACACGCGCGAAACCCTCCGATCGACAATGCAGGCTATACTCTTTTCCCTCTCCGCAATGTATATAGTGTCATCTTCCTCGGTCCCCGTTATATATACTCTATCCGCGCTCTCTCGCCGGGTTTTATAAGCACGCCGTCGTGTATTATACCCATTGAGACGTGAATCGGGAAACCTAAGGAGCGGCTCTCCTCGGCGAATTAACCTCCACTATATAGATACATGACTGAGAGAAAGCTTCCTTCTTGCAGCGCTTGCGCGCTCGTCGTTCTTGTACTTGGCCGAGCGCGTTAATTGAGGCTAATCGGCAGGCAAATTTTTTTTCTGCCCCCCTCTTCATCGTTCGCTGGCGCGTTTTGCTTTCTTTCGTCTGGCTGCAGCAGCGTGTCGTGGAAGACACGAGTCTGCGGAGAGGAGAAGGATATTTGCCCCCGCGGCATTGCTCTGCTCTTCATCCTCGGCTGTTGCATGCTGCTGTGCTGTAGCTATTATATACGTGTATGCGAGGATGAAGACGCTTATGGAGAAGTGTGTGCGTTAATTGCGATCATTAAAAAATTAAGCGCGGTTAACAAGTTCGCCCCGCGAGGCTTGCGAGTCGCGCCGGCTAACGATTAGCTCGGTTGTAAGTAATCGTGTATACATGATGTGCGTTGATCCAAGCGGCCTGGCATATAGGGTTTATTTAGCTTCTTCTTGCAACCAATGATGGCAAATCATTTTTTTCCTAATGGGATTTGTATTTGTTTGTATAGTTTATGAAACATTTAATTGATACCTATATAGTATTAGTATACAATAATTCAATTTGATTCTTGCGCCAGAGACTGCGCATAACATTATTATTGCATTAATTGCATCTGTATATAAATGTAAAGCATGAAAACACTCGTGACTGTTCTATTTTCATATGTGCAGGAACTTTATAATGAAGGCCAATAAATAATTGTTAAAATAATTAGAAAATGTCACGTAGCCATAAAAAGTGGATTATATTGTCTAAATTAGTCACGATTAGCAGCTCGAGTGATGCGCACCCGTAAATCAAAGACGAATCAGCTTCTCGCTTTAATTCATCTTATTGCTTGGAAGGCGCACTAATAGTGTATTACATCTTCCTGGTCGCGAGCCTCTTTTTCTTATATATATGAGATTGGGAAACTCCGAGTTTTTCATGCAAGACAACAATAATATTCATGCAAAAATATGAGGCAAGGAAAACGTGCGCAGAAAGCTTTCAGTATAATTACAGACATCTCCGGTAATTGCGTCTTGGACGAATAGGCAATGAGCCTCGTTTCGTTCGTTCTTGTTTTGCGATGTTTTTCCGCCACTGGGATATGCCCGCGCGCGCGCATATAGCGCGCAGCAACGCCAATGAAGTCGAACAACTGCCGCCGATAAGTATTTAATGGCGCGTAATACAATAAGAGCGAGCAACTCGCTGCGTCTGTTTATTTGTACGTGCAGCAGCGTCGACAGAGAGAGAGAAAGAGAGGACGACTGCGAGAGAGAAAGGGATGAGAGAGAGAGAACGCTAAGCAGATCTGGCCAAGACAGCGTCGGGCTCAACTGGTCTTAACAGCTGACTTAACGTCTTGCGTCGCCGATCTCTAAAGACACAGACACAGCGAGAGAGAAAGGGGGGAAATAGAGAGCAGCCACGAGAGAGAAAGAAAGAAAGAGAAAGCAGGAGGGAGAGACACCGAGAGACAGAGATAGAAGTCGCGACAATAAATCAGTCAATTTTCGAGGCGCGATAGCTCGCGTCTGCAGCGCGCTAGACCTGGATAGAGGATTAAGGCCGCTCGCGCGCGTGAGCAACAGCAGCAGTGACGGTCATTTGATATAATTTTATTCGGTGATGCCACATTATCGCGTCAGAGCTGCTGTTTAAAACAAATTTATAATCGGCCTCTCTCTCTCCCCCTCTCGACGATCTTCTAACAATTTTCATTCGACAGGGCTCATAATTTCGAGTAATTGCATTTATTGATACTAGGGCTTCACGATATTGTTACGTCCTGCCTTTAGTTAGTTAGTTTTCTTTTCGTTAGTTTAAAAAGTAACAATATAGCAAGATTAATCTTGATATTGTATTGTCTTGCCTCAATATTCAAGACAATAATCGATACAATATTTACATACAGCGTTCGATACAATATCAAGATTGTGGTAAGCGACGCGTCGCTATATCCTCTCGGGCCGGCTTACTTAGGTACGTGAGGCCACAGGAAAGGGTTCCGCCGCATAGCGGCAGGGCGCGAACTAGACTCTGACCGGTGGCACATATGTGGCGGGAAAAATCAAATTTAAAATTTCGCATTTATTTATACTTGTGCCCAAATTTTATTATTGTTGTATTAAACCCAGTTAATATCTTTGTTATAACTACCCTCCATAATTATGGACAAAATTAAAAGGTCGCTGACAACAGTGTGCAGCGAAACGTTGGAACATGAATATGTGAAGTTGTGTTGTATTTATTTCAAGGGTTGACCCTCCCCATCGACCTTTCAATTAAACCCAGTTAAGTTTATTCGCATATTAAACTACCTTCAGTTGCATTATTCTTAAAATTCAGTCAATTTGTAACTTAAATGTTTCTTAAATTCAGTCTGCTCACATGTACTGGATGGATCCTTGAGTCTTTGAACGCGAGTGATAAAGAAAATGGAAATCACTGAAGAGCATGATGAACATCATTCTTTTACAAATATATCGGCTGTATTTGAGTACGTAAAAGCAGAGCGCAATTTACGACTCGATGAATTGGTAAAGTCTCAAAAAGAACTTGCAGATGAAGGGGATGACGGTGCCCGTGGCGCGCACGCCGCACTCTCCATCAACAATATTTCATTAAAAATGAGGGAAAAAAATGACTTTAAGAATGCGACAGCATTTTTGTTTTAGCGAAAAACGCCTTTTACTATTTAAAACCCTTTAATTATTTAAAAAAACTTACTATTTTACGTCTGTATACTTCGTCTTCTACGTGGACATCGCATCCCACGGTTATTTGGGTTTAAGAATTTTTTAAACAATTGACTTGCTTATTGTCGCACGACTACGGAACTGCTTTATTTGTGTGGATCTCGTATTCCCCGGCTATATGGGTTTCAGACTTGTTTTAATAAGCGACTTGCTTACTATTTCACGTTCGCGTGCTTTTCTCCTCTACGTGGATCTCGCGTGCCCCGAGTATTTGGGTTTAAGACTTATATATAATGGATTTGCTTTTTTCGCCAGTCTACGTAACTCCACTTTTGTGTGGACCTCGCATCCTCGGTCTATTGGGGTTTCAGGCCATTTTAAATATGATTGACTCGCTTACTCTCGCATGTCTACATACCTTCAATATGATCAAGAATTTGAAGACAAGACGATAATACTTTTCATATTCACTGAAAAGATCAAGACAAGAGAGAAATTTTCAAGAACTTACAAGAGCGAAACAATAATTACAAAAATATTGTATGGTTTTACTCTCGTGCAGCCCTAATAATCACATCACCGATGCACTAATTAACCAAAAAGCGAGAAAGAAAACGAGAGCGAGAGCAAGAGAAGAAGAATGCTAACTGAAACTCGAGAAAGTTCAAAAAGCCGGGCATTCCTCCTCTCTCAGCGAGTCTGAAGCAAAGATTACGGTCGAGTGTTTTCCTCTCCGGTCCTGGGGCAAGCAAATTTATTTAGAGCTTCTTTCTAGTTAAAGAACAACTACGGTCGCTCGCGTGCTTAGATTCCACCGGCCCGGACGATGCGTAATAAACGCAGCTTCTCCTCGAGCAAAGGAGAAGGAAGGCATAATAGTGCTCTTTCTCGACGGCGGCTAAGAGCCTTTTTAAAAATATTATAACTTTCCTGGAGATTGGAATATTCCTTTTGACGCAGCCAGTAGCTGCTCTGCTGCTACTTGTTTTCTCTTCGTTCTTATACACTCTGTTGGAATGCATTTTTTACGGAGGTGAGCAGCGTTCATTCTACTGCTGCTGCGTGCGTCCGAATTGAGACCTAATCGCGTTAGAGGTGGAATTGAAGTTTTAAATATACGAGGAATTCTTTTAGTTTTCATCGAGACAACGAGGGTCACGTTTACGTAGCCGTAGAAACTTTATCAGACGTTCAGGACTAATTTGGACGAACTTGAAGTGGAGACACTTGAAAGTGTAACTCTTCAACTTTGGATCTTCGTTATGTGACGTCGTGAATCATTAACGAAACTTTATTATCGTCCAAAACTGTTAACTTTAAGCTTGCTTGCCCCGTTAATATGGGTTGTCTTACACAAGTTTCATCGATTATTAATATTTTCGACTTAAAGTAATCATGAGCATTATATAATAACTGTATTATTCATAAAATTGATTTAATTTAATGAATTCATTGTGATTTCATTTAATGAATTTATTGTGATATAGTTTTCAATATTTTCAACTGGTATTCATTTACCACAATATAAAGTGATGTCTAGATTGAACAAATCTAACATCTAGATTTAAAAATAAAATTTACCATATAATGGAAATAAGAAATTTATAAAAGAATGTTATTTGTAAGTCCCGTTTTTTATCATGCTGGAAATCGCCCATTTATTTGCCATTAATGAAACGATTTCTAACCATTGCATAACGAATTGGCCCAAATTGCCATTAAATTGCTAGAAAATGGTCGAAAAATTTTTCACAAATGGGAAAAAAATTGAAGATTTCCACCAGATTGCTTTAGTTTATAATTATTTCATTTTACTTTTTTAGTCAATATTAAATACTTCCTTGACAAAAAATAGAGTTAATTTTAAATATATCACGCCAATTTTAGCTTCCAATTTTTCTACTATTTTTGTCTTACATTTGCGGGACTATTTTTTTGCTAGATATTTCTATCAAGACGATTAAATTATTAGAACAAACATTTGAAGCTTATCTAACTCGACTAGAAGAAAGATGAAATGAGTTGTATGTCTTAACATTGTAGTCACTAACATTCAGTCTATTACCAACAGAGAACATTCTATACAAAAAAAAACGATAGCACTGTTTTTACAAATTTAAATCTTCTTTCTTCGTGCACAAAATAATCATAAAAATAATGAGCTCCGATTGCCTTCTAAAAACTAATTACATCTGTAACATTCAACGACAAAACCTTCGACTACTGCAAAACCACTCACCAGACACTTTCTTTATCAACCCACGACCTAATACACCTGCTAACTCAATTCCCTCAACTCTTCCTCATCCTCGCAAGTCCTCGAAACGGCTCGCGCTTCCGGCAAGCTATACAGCAGTAGCAGCACGAAACCCTCATTGGCGAGTTCAGTCAAAACACTCTCGAAAAGCTCTCTCCCATTGCGTATTCTGTGCGAAACTCGCGCGCGCGCGCGTCCAGCGTAATGGAAGCGCGAATTGAAAAGTTCGTCGTCGTCGGCAAGCGGGCGCACGCACAAGGCCCCATTGTATTGTCGGGTATTATGTAGCAGTTTTCGCAGAATTCACGATAATTGTTTCAAATACAAGCCGACAGCCTCTCTCGGTTGATGAGAAATTACGCAATATTCGAAATTTCACGAGCACGAGACCTTTTGTTTGGTAGTTTAAAAATCGCGTTATATATACACGAATTGCTACTCGTGAATCACGTAAAAAAGTTTTACGCGCTGAAATCCGATGTTGCATTCGTTATTTTTTCCTTTTTTTTGTGAAGGATGTAACGTTACTCTATTCGAGATTGATAACGAACTTGAGCTTACATTGTGTATGTGCTGGACAGAGTCCATTGGGGAAAATAACAATTCGGGAATTCGAATTCTGCAATGCGAGGCCGGCTCGCATATCACTGCATCCTTTTGAAATGATATAAATAACTCTTGGAAATTCAACTTTTCAACAACGTTTTTGTCTACTGAAAATAGAAGGTAGAATTTCATTAACTGGAATTATAATCGTAACATTTTTAAAGACCAAACAAAGCTTTGAATGCAGTGAATTTGATATGTGAAAATGCGTCATCAACAATATGCTTTTCGTACGTGAATTTTTAATGAATTTTTTAAATACCATAATGTACTTAGTCGTATAAACGGGATTATTATACGTTTAGACAGAAATAGGATACTTGATGAACAGTAAATCGATTGAGACAGTGACAAGTTTATAATTCATTTATTTCGGAGATGAACTTTGTTAGCTTTAGTTCATTGCTATAATGATTCTCGTTTATAATAAGAACAAAGACTGCAAACTGCCAAGCCAGGAGGAAATTCACTCCAATAGCTCAATAATTTCATTATAACGCGTTCTGATATTGTTATTACAATGAGCTTTTAACGAGAGTCTCGTGAAACTAATCAACGAACAGTAGAAATCTAGGCTAATGAAATATAGTTCATCAAATTTTGCAATTCCATTGTCCCGAATTCGCCATATATTTCGCATATACTTTAAACGAAGCACATACAGTGCATCCTCACTTTTCGCAATGCAACTATATCTCACAAGATAATACATTTCATCCGGACACCCGGCATTGCTCAACGTCCGAAAAGAAATTCATCGATATCGTTCTCCGTGACGCGCGATATCGCGCGTGTGCAAATTTATTCATGGCGCCGTAGCAACGAGAGAAAGACATCAGAGCGCCCGTCTGACAGTAATTTTCTCGGCGGGCGAAAATCGTATTCCGGCACTCTCGCGGTGCACCGGGGATTGCGCCGAAACGGAAGCGACATCGCAGACGCGCTCGCGGAAACACGGACGAGGAGAGGCAGAAACGGACGAGGAAAATTGGCAGCGTCTGTCTCTCTACGCTAGATATCGCCGACGTTTCGCGTCGAGGTCGTTTTTTCTTCTTTCTTGCATGCCCGAGATTTGTATGAAATTTCACGGCGCGGGGGCGGAGTGTTTATGGGTTTGAGAAAGGGTTGCACAGTTCGTGGAAAAGCCGATGGTCTGGATGAAATAAAGATTTTCTCGGGAAAGTTATCGTGTTTTCTTGCGTTGCAAACTGGAGTGGGCGTATAAAGCATTTTTATGCAACTACCTAGAATTACTTGGCGTGGGAAATACTGTAATTATTGAATTTTAAACAAATAACGTACCTATTTAAGTAGAATAAAAAAGACACTTTCTAATGTATCTTTTATGATACTTTTATAATATCAGCATTTGTCACCGAAGATTATTAAAATGCAAAATACTGCAAACTTCTGAAACTACATATCATCACGAACATCGATAAATTGTAACTTGATTGATAATAAACACTTATGCGATGGAAATACGCGAAGCATCGATTACCACTTGACCGTTACATTTTTTAATTGACCCTCGCCTCAACGTTCGACTACGTCGTCGCCTCATCATTTCAAAAACCACTTGCTCCTAATTACACGATTTTTTCGCAAACCTCCCCCGGCCCATAACTTACGGCGTCGCGTCTCGCATTTTTAATTAGCTAGATAAGCCATATACTCGCGACACGGCCGCTGACAATCGATTTTAAAATTCAACGCGCGCGCACGCCGCTCCGATCACTCATCTACCAAGAGAAGGAGAAAAAGAGAATTGCAAAGCCAAAATAACGAGTCGAAAGCGTCATTTCTTATCCAACGAACGTGACTCTCTCTCTTTCTTACATCGTGGAAGGAAGCGACACGGCATCCCGGCTTTTTAAAGCTAAATAAAGAGCCTGTGAGAACCAGCTGGAACTGGTTTCTTGCGCGCCTTAGAAAACAGGCCGGACGGATAGATGGATAGAAAGGGAGCTAGACAGGGGCAACTGCCGAGCGCGCGGGCTTGATGGACGGCAAATTAATTTTTCTTTTCGGCCTCTTCCGCGCGCTTCCTCGTCTCCCAAGACGACGAGAAATATAACCTCCCACCCACGCTTGCTGGTGAGTGAGTGAGAGAGAAAAAAAGCTGGCCGTGGCGTGTTGAATAGTTGATGCGAGGACGAGAGAGAGAGAGAGAGTACGTTCCCGTGTAGTCTCGTTCGAATAAAGAATTGACGACGCGCGTTTTTTACGGGCTTCACCTCGCGATATTTTTGCTGTTTGCAAATTTTACGTTGATTGCGCCGTGTAAACGGTGTTGGCTCTGGCAGGTTTTTTTGCGGGGTGTCTCAACTCTATACCCCGAGGGAATTGAATCTGCTCAAGGTTTAGGCGCGCGTTTTAAATTATACGAATGGCGAATATTTGGTTACGTTGATTATTGTTCCTTCACGTTTAGTGGTGGAGTCGTAGAGAAATTCTCTGCGACTTGTGATATAATGCGGGTTGCTAGGCGTCTGACTATACGCGGTTATAACTACTGACGCAACTTCCTTTCTGTTACGTCTCGAGCTTATGAGGATCATTTTTGTTTAAACCTGGCAATAAGCTTCTGCTCTTTTATAACTCATCTCGTTAGTCTTCACGCAGCGCATACTCGAAAGATCTTGTTTAGGATAATTTAAAGCCGCTTATCATTCGTACTGGAAAAGGCAGGTTCTAGAAGACTTTTTACGTAAACGAATGTAATTAAAGGATCGCGCAGTTGAAAGGTAAATTAGAAATTTCCTTCTACATTATGAAAAATTTAAGTACTAACGTCTTTCTCCAGCTTCATAATTCCGGACCATTGAACGGCAAATTATTCTAAAAAAGTAATATACACATGATGTTAAAGAAGATACAATCAAAATATACAGTACAAAAAATCTTCTAGACACATTTATTACTCATGAAAAATAACACAACTCTCTTACAGCAGCGAATTCATTAATAAACTTGGCGCATCATAATCACCCACCTATACAATTCTACTTTAAAAAACTTTCCCCTACTTCATAAATAACACGAAACAGCCAATAAACCACTCGAGCGTCCAACTCTCACTACCACCACCGCCATTTACTTCCCCGCAGAAAACACAAGCCACGCGGACGACTCCCCGAAAGTCCCTGCCAGCTCGCATCGGAATATTCGAGGTCTCTATCCATTTATCTTCCTGCAGATAGGACAGACACATATATTTCTCTCTCTCGCTCTCGTTCTCTCTCTTTCTCTCTCTTTCTTCATGTTTGTGCGCGCGACCATTGTACCCAACGAGGTTGAAATCCGTAAAGCAATACCCGAGTTTTTTTTCGTCGCGCTGCTGCTGCTGTGGCAAAAAAAAGAGATCCGGAGTCACTCATGTCGCGCTGGCTCGCGGACGTATGCGTTTTTCATTATTCCCGACGAGTGTCTGTCAGACCGTGTGGCGACGTGTTTCGTGGCTTGTTTTTCCGGTGTTCGAAAGCCGCTATTCCTATCCCCCTACGAATCTGCGTGTGCTTCCTTTGTTTTGGTTACTTGGGATAAAGGACGAGTATGTGGGCGATATACGTATATTCTGCCGGTCTTGTTTGTGTTTTCTTTTGATGTGGATGATTTGACTGGAAATTGTCGTATTCACGTGCTTAGGTTATTGGATTGCAAAAGAATCGTAACAGCGTCAAATTTTTAAAAAGCTATTTCCTGAAATTACGGTAGAAGATAATTGTGATATAGTTGTTAAAAGCAATTCTATTAAGGGTATAATTAAAAGGGTATTACCGGGTCGGAATTGTACCTCATCAATAACTTATTTCCAATTTTAATAACCAAGAGAACGACATTGCATGTCTCCCTTTTCCATTTTTCATTTAATTTGCCTGACTGATTTCATATAGCTATCAACTCGAGAAAGAAAAGGTACTTTTATAAATTGTTGATTTGATTTAGATTGGCTCTTGGAAAGCAAGTGGATTTGCGAATTAACAAAAATGAAATTCAGATCTTAATTTCATAACTTGCTGGATTTATTAAAGTTGGAAATTTTAATCAGGGAAAAAACTTTGGTATATTATTTTATTAACAAGGTAGACGAGCTTGATAAAGAATTCAAGGGAGTAGAGAAGAATATAATATGAAGTAGAAGTAAAATATTGAAGTAGCTCTTTTATGCATCGACAAAACTCTATCTCTTTTATATAAATCTTTTTATTATTATAATTTTGTTAATAATATGTGGTTAATAGAATACTTTTAACCGTTGATGTTGAAAAGTTAATATTTTGAAGTTATTTAATAATTTTCGCATGAATCTCACAGAAAAATTTACTTTCAAAAGATAATATGAATGGAAAACTCCACCGAACTTGCTCTTACACATTTAATAACAAAATGTTGAAAAATAAAGAAATGATATAACTACAAGAAATTTATTTGCCCCCTTTGAATATACTACGAGGTACTTATTTATTTCCACTACAACAAAATAATTTAAAAAGAATGGAGAAACTGGATTCCCGCTGAACCGCAATCTATCACTCCCCGAACCAGAAATCAAGCGACAAGTCTCTCAATTAATTATCCAGCACCAAATCCCACTCAAACCCAATATCTTCACAGTACTTCAACTCTCTTTCTCTTTCTGTTCCAGCAGCAGCAGTAGCATCAGCAGCCGCAGCAAGCAACCTCGACAGCTTCCCTCCATTAACCCTCTCTCAGCACTTTAACGAGTGAGCAATCGTTTGCTCGCCCCCACCAGAGCCATGCTGCCGGTGGCGTTTCGTAGCTGGCCTCGTGGAGGCATCCAGCTCACCGGCAGCGATGACGACCACACTAAGCCAGCCACCAGTAGTAGCAGCAGCAGCTACGGGGAATGCTGTACGTCATCTACTCGGCCGAGGAACTTCTTGACATCTACGATGGCCGCGCGGACGCCGATCGACTACTGAGTCGTACCGAGACTAGCAATACAGCTGCATCAGAGCAGCAGGAGAAGCTAGCAAAAAGGACGTCGAGAATTTCGCCGTTCAACATTGGGGTGTGCAGGAGGGCCTGGGAACAGCTGACCGCTGGTGCGAGAGGAGCGGACGATAAGAGACAGACGCCGGCCAAGGTTCGTGCGCGAGCCAAGGCTGGCTTTTATGGCTCTCTGCATGTGTACTGTATCAAGGAAGGGGGAGTATTATATGGATACGAGGTTTCGTGGAAGTATGCATGTAGAACGCGACTATTTGTCGTTTTATCTGCGGTCGTGTGTTATGGGCGTTGCAGTGAGATTGTGTACATGCATGGTTTTCCAAGAATATTGAGAAAGATATTAACTTTTGTTGCATGTGCATGGTATTTTTCAGTTTTTAGAAGAAAATATGAAGAATAGAGTGAAGTCGGTTTGTATTGCAGTATTTATTAAATATTTTTATATACAAAGCACGCATAAAAGAGTGGATGGTTTTTACTTTCGCTAAGAGTTGAATTTTAAATATGAACTTATATACAATAAGCTTTTGCTTCGTTTATTGATGACATATATCATGCATAAAACTTGAATGAATTTTCGATTTATCAAGGAATTATTATAAAAAGTTTCCTAAAATTATTAAGGGAACTCAATTTTTACACGATTGGTTTTAATTAAAAAGTTTTTCCTAAAATTTTAAATTCTGAAAATGCAATGAATATTAGGCAACTAATTTAATAACGGTGATGCATTATATTATATCTATATATACATGATGATATATATTATATTATTATATGGCATTATATTCTGCATACAAAGTGTTCTTTTATTTGAAAATTTTTATTTTGTTTATTAAAGAAAAGAATATGAACTAGGTAGTAAATACTTGAAGTATAGTATATTTTCTCATCATTGCATTGTATCTGTTTTAAGAAAAATTTATACTATATTTGGTATTAAATTTTATCTTTTAGACTTTGTAAACTCCTTTTATGTCTTGATAAAAACCAGAGACCTGAGGGTACGACACTCTTGTACCACTTAATGCTTCGTTTACGTTGACATTTTACCTTAGAGTTTTTATTGAATTTTATCCAGGGTAAAAACTTTGAAAACAACATCATGTCGAATCAAGTCAAAAGAGACATAATTTTGAAACAAAAAGATTAATTTAACTATATTATCGGTTCAACAAAATTATCAATCAAACGTGTTCCATTGAATTGACTTCTATATTACCAGCATATATCGAACAAAAAATGTAATCTCAAAAATTTTTGTTCTTTCTCCAGAAGTCTCAACCCCAAAAGTCAGGCGTAAAGCCTACGCTAGCTGCAGAGACGGCGGGCAGCTGGCCGAAGGCGTCGTCGGTCCTCGCCATCGGCGGCGGGGACACGCAGCAGGCCGCACAGGCGCCGCGCGCTGGCGGGGGCAAGCGCGGCGCTATTATGCAAAACAACAGGCAACTGCTGGACGAGCCCCAGAACCCGCTCAAGGACCTGACGCACGCGAACCACGTCGACCCGCTCAAGCAGCACAATGCCAACGCCATCAAGCTCGTGCAGATCGGTGAGTGTCCCTCTCTCTCTTCACTATCTACATACGTACCGCGTGTGTGTGCACGTTTGACACGCGAGTGCGCTGACGCAGAACCGCGCGCGTTCATTATAATTCGAGGCGCGCGCGTGAGAGAGAGGCTGCTGCGAGAGAGCGAGGAAAAATGGGGTCGATTGAGAGGGAGGAGAGAAACGCGAGCTTCGAGAGGTTGCAAGCGCGAGCGCGCTGCTGAATGGAATTGGTGGTGCATGTGTGGGAGATCGTGCGTTTTAGAGGTTTTCGATTATGTGATGAGATCGACTGATTTGCATTGGAGAGAGGGTTTAGCGAAAAAAGGTTAATAGGTGGATGGGTTAGTCTCGCAGCTGCGATGTATGATCTAGACAAAGTAGAACCCCTCTTCTATGTGCTATATAGATGTAGATTTTGTTTAATTTAAAATAAGTTGTAGGTTAGAAATATGAGTTCTTTCTTTTAATTTAGGAAAAGATTCAAGCGTTAAGTAGGGACTTTTTAAGTTAATAAAAGAAGAAAATATTGTATACAAATATTGAAACAGAATATTATATATATTCCGTTGAAAGTTTCTTGATTTTCGAAGTAATATTTGTCAGAATTAATTTATACTTAAATAATTAATATTATTCTATTTTGATAACCTTGGTAGAAATTAATCTATTATTTATGACTGATAGGTCAAAAAAGATAATATTATAACTGGTTGATTGGTTGTGATAAAACGCACACCCTCGAAATATTCATTTCAAGCTTATCAAGTATTTCGATCTTCAAATTGAAAGCATCCTGTAACAAAAAGTTCATTAAAATATTAACAATTATTATATATCAGATTATAAGTTTTAATGAATTAATCAACGTAAAATCATTAGTGTTACTTATTTCATGCATATTTATGAATATGTTTATTCATATGTTTCATTCAGTTTCTTTGTCATTATATTACTGCAATAAACCTTATATAGATAAATGATTTATTAAGCATGAAAAACAACATTTATCAAATGTCGGTGGTTTATTACTCAATTCATTTAATTTTTCATACCAAAAATGGTAACATGCACAAGTAAAAAATATCTCATGATTTTTATACCAAACATAGATATTCATAATAATTAAAAACGCAAAGTATATTAAAACTTAAAATATAATCTTATACCTATAATGTGATAAAAAAAATTGAAGGAACTATCGGCTTTGAATTTCAAATCACGATAATCCACGATTTTGTCTTTCAAATTCATCGCTTCATGCAACATCAATTACTCCCATCAATTATGCCTCATTGACCCCAAAATCACAATTAATACCTGACCTACAGCAACAATGTAACCTCACGCACAGTCGTAAACATACAAGCCTATAATCCCCGCTCTCCAAACAGCCATAAACCAAACTACATTCTCGCCCTACACCTCATTCGGAGGCAATAAAAATTCAAATTCCCGCGCGCGTCGAACAACTTGTACACACTCTCTCACTCTCGCATTAATTGCATCAACATGCGCATGCATTGTGCATCGCGTCCTTGACTCGCAAAGTCGATCACCTCCGCGGCCTCGTACATAATAATTCTCCTCCTCAGCCGCGTTACTCCCCCCGCGAGTATTCACACTCGATTAATATAAGACGCCGCGTGAAGCCCGCGTGATGACGATGCGATTGCGGCGGGAATGTAGTGCGGCTGTGACGCGCGAGCGTCTTCTGACCTATATATGGGTTTGCTGCGACGGGACGCTAGCAGAGGAAAAGGCACAAAGTGAAATCTCTATAATTTCCCCTACCTATACGCGAGTCTTTGTGAGCCTTTGTTTTCTTTGCGTCGGCGCGGAGGGAGTTTCAATCAAAATTCCGGCTGGCGAGCGCGCAAAGTGACGAAATAAGCCGGCAAAAGGGAATGAGAAAAAGAGTCTGTGTGCGTGTGCTGCTCTGCAGGTAAAATTAAAAATTACGGTGCACGGGCTTTAAAGGGCCAACGAAAGAGTAAAAGAAGTAACGTGCGGAGGGAGTACGTGTGTTCGTGGTATAGAGGCTTGGAAGCGGGGAAGTTACAAAATTATATGTTTTATGGCAGGATTTTACTTACGTTACATGTTTGTTTAAATACATACGTATTTTCTTTTCATTTGAAACTGAATGTACGAGTGTTAAAGATTCAGTGGTTCTTTAAATTTAATAGGAGAACGAACTTTGAGAGCGTTTTAAATGAAATTTTTACCGGTGAAAATTGCAACCTATTTCTGGCACGAAACTGAGTTGTCATTCTGTTAACCGTCCGCAATTAGTTCACAGTAAATCTGTTCCTGCGAAATCGATAATATACATCACTTTTTCAACACTTCCTGGAGTCAATACAGCTATCTCATCGCCGATCAACAGCGTCGATATTTTTGGACAGGCGCAGTTGACCAGTAAAAAGAGACAAATTAACGTCGATTTTCTCGGTATATAAATATTTCAATCGTTTTCCGAGAAATTCAGGCTTGCTTTTCACCTTCCGGTATATCGAACAATTTCGAAATCCAATTATGCCTAGAGACAAAAGCACGAGTTTAACCTCATTATATTGAATTAAAAATAATGATTACATAATTAATAATAATTTACAATAATTATCGGATAAAGCTGCTGTCCTACTTACGAAGGCTTATCCTTACGTTTTATTTTACATAATGAATCGTTACCGTTCATAAATTGTAATTAATTAACCGTCAATATAACAATGTATTAGTGAAGTAGGATATTATGCCAACGTACTTGACTTTTAAAAAAATAACGAATACTTATAACAAAATTTGATAATATGTATTAATAACCGATTATCATAACATATTAATCAGTATATCTTTTTTTTTAAATAAGAATACTTCTTGCTCCAAACGAGCAAGGAGCATTATTATCCGTTAAATTGCAGAACTCAAAATCTCCGCTCTCAGCTTACTCATTATCAAAACTACAAATGTCTTCGCGAGTATCTTTTGTACCTCGACGTCTCCTTTATATAATAACTCCCCTCGCACCTCATTACAATAATCCATCTAGAAAACGACGACGAGCTTACAGCGCCTACATTTCCGTAATTATTACCGCGATTTACAGCTGTTAGCGGGATTTGCGTTATTATGAATGCGGTCGAGCCTGACAGCGCGCGCACGAAATTGACGCGTCGGCTAACTAGTTGCTGTAATCTGCGCTCGAGCGTTTTGGCATCGACGATGATGAAGTGCTGTCGGCACGAACTCGGCAGACTACAAAATGTTGTTGATTTTTAGAAAATATTTGATTTGTTTTTTAAAGGATATAAAATTATAAATAGTCATAAAATGGTTTTTAATATCATCATTATAGATTGTGGTTTTTCATTTTTGAGGATCACTGGTATTAGAATATACCTAAAAAACAATAAAGATTGTTGGGTATGTTTAATAAAATGACGAAATATGACTACGATAACGTTCGTCGGTCCAGCTACTTCTTATTTAAATTTTAATATAATATAATACTTTTTTGGAAATTACTTTGAAACTCATTTCTCATATTTCAAGGAATAAAAATCTACCTTAAAATTAAATAGAATTCCCTTTCTTCATTAGGTTTGGATAGAATCAAGTACGCGAGACCACAATTTTTTTTCTTTATTAAAAAAGTATGTAGCAAATTATAGATATCCATTCCTTTTATGGACTATGCTAATGGATCAAAGAATGAAAAATCTATATTTAAACTTTTATCATACCATTATGGTCGGAAACGCATTTCTAGTTATTATCCAGTAATTTTTTATATACGTATTAATGTATTTTCATACGTCATAATTTGTTCATATAAAATTGTATACTAATGTTAGCTATATTACTCATTTAAATCAAATTTATTGACTTATTGCGATACATAATAGTTGTTTACCATAATAGTTGCAGACAACTACTTATGCCTCTCTATTTTTAACGTTTTTTAACATCAATCTACGACAATTACGAAAATACTCATCAGAAACTCATTTCTAAAGCAGCACATTTTTATCTCCATTCTTCGGCAAACATATCCGACACGTTGGAAAAACGTAGCTCTCCCACGGGCTGAGATTTATCGCGAGCGAGCGCGCAAAAATCTCCGACGACAATAATAACAGCGATCGCCTGGCCAAACCCTTACGTGCAAAAAGGACGTGAAAGTCGACGCTCGGTTCCGTTCACTGGACGGACGGAAAGCAAACTTCCTCTTGGCGAGGACAAACATACACACATACATACAGCGCACACATTCCCTTCACATGAACGTCTCGGTCGCTCAGTATAAGAAAACAAAACTTACCGGGCAGAGGCTATCTAAACGTCAGCGTGCAGTCCATTATCTCGGGGATAGTCCGGCCGGCCCTTGGAGGACGCATTAAGTCGTCCAGTGTTAGTGCGGAACGTTGGTTTTCTTTATAAAGCTTTGTAGTGGACTTTTTAATGACTTTGGCATGTCAGAGAGAATGAGTTATATGTTTTTCGATGTAAGAAATTGATGGTGTAAAGCCGCATTTCGATATTTGTGAAAATATTTTCCAAACGGTGTAAACTTGCGTCGATCAAAATAATTTTTATGATTTATTATTCTGCCGTGTTGTTTTATGATGCAAACGTATATACGTCTATATACAAAAAAAGTCGATAAAAACTGAAGAGCTTACCGGCTATTACCCCGATATGACTGATATCTCCCCGAGATAAAACGCCAACGTATAAATTAAACAAGCTCTCCATAACAGCCAATAAAAGCTTACGACCTTATCTGGTCATAATGCACATGCACGCTATGACATTTACGCCGCGGCTGATTTGGCCCGCGTTTTTGTACCTTGAAACATGCGAACCCATAAACAATCCCATTAAATTAAAAATTCCGAAACGATACCGTGATAGCTACCGTTCCGAATCCCCTGATAGCTAATTGTCTCAACGCCATTGATAATACGCCTTAGTGATGAATATCACTTCGATAGCATTTCGGCCCTGAGCAATTACATTAGTAGCACATATCCGCGTCCCGGCAGACGGAGCGTTGACGCTTTGATTACAATTACGGGCGCATAAACCTAATTAGTCCGCTTATCTCATTTCAATACTGAGCCGCGCGCACTACTACCAAATAGTTCACGTGAAACGCATAGGGGAAGAGATCGACTTTGTCAGAGCGAGCGAGCGCCTCAATTTCGTCAGAGCGGGTTTCGAATTTCAAAGTTTAAAATTAGGATACTCCGTTGTAGGAACAAGAGCTCGCATGTAATGATCGGTGGGAGTTGTAAGCATTTTGGAAAGAATTTTGTTTTCAATTTTATGATCGTTAGGAGATGTAAATTTTAACTTTCAACGTTTTTGCAATAAGTAAATAAGTTAAACTCAATTTAAATTCTCTCCAAAAGATAACATGTACATATTTGTTTGGAAGCGTGCAAATATTTTCCCGGATATAACATGTGAAAAACGGTAAATCTGATGGTTTTTTCGTTGAAACGTATCTGAAAAACATCTATGAAAGAAAATAATTTGATTATGCTGTTTTTATTACTATACCTAGAATGTTTCATAAAAATATTGAATGATTAATTATCTGTAGCAACTTCCCACGCTAAAATACCGCCATATACCTTTGAAAAAAAGCTGCTTCCACGAATTGAATTCACAATTCACATAAATCCCGATAATCAACTGCATTTCTGGGAACAACCTTATTCAAGTTCTCAGGAGAACTCGGTAAAATATTGCTTCAACTTCATTTCCCTCTATACACCCCGTATTAAACTTGTTTCCGGGAAGCCCTTTTTTCCAATTCACGCGTGACCCCCCGTCGTCTAATAGACATATTCTCTCACCCGTGCACGAACGTACGCTTATATGACCTTTATATTACGCGGCGTGCGAAGCATTATTCTAAAAGGCCCTTTTTACGTTCCGGCAGCGAGCGAGAGAGCGTTGAAATCTCGCTGAAAGTAATTTTAGCCCCCTCGGGCGGCGTATGATGTGCACGCGAGCGCATAAGGGCTGGGGTAAAGTGCATGGGTGATGATGAAAAAAGTGCTAGAGGATCTCTATAAAAAAAACGAAAAAAAAGAAAACGGATCTTGTGGGTAATCTTTAACGCACGTGGGTTTGGAGGATTAGTTTAAAGTTGTTCAAGAGGGTTTATACTGTGGAATATGATTGGATATTGTTTGGCGATTATAATAGATGTAATTTGGAAGAAGTTTATATAACTGTCTCAAGAGTTTCTTTATTTGCATCGTTATTTTTTAAGATTCGATACTATACGAGTCATTATAATTGTGAATTCGATATCTGACCAGCATTGTTTGCATATTAAAGAGAGAAACTCAATGTCCAACTGATATTCCCATACTGCAATGGCTAATTATCTCTCTAATGTCAGAATATGAAAAATCTCAAACGAATTATCAATTCTTTTCTAACTTAACAATGTTTAAAAGTCGGAAGTCGTTATTAATAGTTATGCTTTCACCGATTAAATATGTAAATTCAGTAATTAAAATCAGAATTTATGCATCTCCATACGACCAGCCCCCTGTAAACTTTTGATTACAAACACGACATTATGACAGACCGCACATATCATGCCCAGTTTTAATGCTTTTAGTCGCATTTTTAACATTAATATGTGCACGCCATATGATATTAATATTTTGAATCTGAAAATCAAGCGTTTTAGTTTGCAATACAGATTGATTTACAACATATATAGTAAACACGTGTTATCAGTCCAAAAATATAATGCTTTACTTCGAAATTCAATCAAGAAACAAAGGCACATTACTCTTCTGCGAGCAATTTTGACGGCATCACTACAAGCGCCTATACACACCCTCTAGCTCAAAACTAATTTACCAACTCTCTTCGGTAAATTACACCATACCCCGTGAAAGTCGGAAAAGCCTCGAATTGAACATTCTTTCGAACTTAAAACTCCATCTCCGCACGCGCGCAAGAGTAGCCGGCGTGAAACTTTATCGACTCAAGAATAAGAGAGAGAAAGAGAGAGAGAGAGAGAGGGCAATAGCTCATCGACGGCGTCCTAAAAATCACAAAAAGCCAGCCTCCGCCTCGAGAGCCTCCCACACGTCTCTCTCTCTCTCTCACTCTCTCTCTCTCTCTCTCTCTTCGGCGGCGATATTATGATCGAGTCTCTTCTTACTCAGACGGCTGGGGTTGAACTTCTCGAGTGAGTTCGACCTCCTTCCGGGGTGACTGTGCAAGTTGCGATTTTAAATTCATGGCCCCTCCGAGCAGTTGTCCCGTCCACTCCTGAATTATTCGCCGTCGACATTAATGAGCTCTTGGCTCGTCGAATCCCACGCTCTTCTACCCTCCGCCCGCAAAAGTGTTCGCTACTCGCGGGAAATTGTATTAGTTCGGCCAGCGGCGTAATTACGGTAATTTAAAGTTGCCCGCCGAGTAATTGCTCTCGCGTCCCGGCTCTCCTTTTTTTCCAGAAGTGAGAGGAATCGGTTGTCGAGAGTCGACACTCACTTTCTTTTTTCTTTGTTTTTCGCCGCTGCAGTTTACTTTGCCTTCTTCATTCGCGGATTGGTTTTTATAAGGGGAGAAAAGTGCGCTATTGACTTTCGATTTTCGGCGAGGTAATCTTACAGTGGGTGGTGGTTTTAGAAAATCGATGATCGTTCTGTTAGTGCACTAAGTAAGGGTGTTTCTTATGTAAATCGTGTAATTTTAGTGCTTTTAATGCTTCTGCGTGTAGAGAGTGGATAGAAATCTTGTGTATTGTGGCCGAATACAATTGGGATAATGGGTAAGAGCGTAGATTATATTTTGATGTAAACGAATCAGATAAAACGAAACTTATCGATCACTTATTTTAATTATTGCCGTACTATAAAAGAAAATAAATCATTCGTTTTGAATAAAGTATCTAATAGGTGTAGTTAACCTTGATTTTTAAATGTTTTCGGAACACACATTAGTGCAATAAATCATACATGAAAGAAAAATATATAAAAAGAAAAGAAAATCATGCCAAAATCGTTTTCCAAGTCAAATAAAACCTATATCAAAGTTTAATCTGCCGATGGCGATGACTAGAAACCTTTTTCAGTAATAGTAGACAAATATACAAGCCATTAATCAAAATGGATTTTTCATAGATAGTCATTACCTTTACGCAGAAAACTAATGATGATAAATTAGCTATGGAATTTGATGGAAATTTCCGGCACAATAATGTCATGAAAATTGCACTAGGTATAATCAATATTTCCAAGAATTAAAAATATAATCGTTGATCAATAATTTTTAGAATATACTGTACAATTATAACCTTTGTTGACTCTACGTGTACATTGTTTTTACCACAATAAAAGAAAAAAAAACATAACAAAATTGACTAGTTCACAAGAAACCGAGGCAAGCCAATATACCCGTCGCCGGGGACCGTAAAAGCGCCCCTCCGCAACAAGCCGTTCTCCCGGTAACAACGTGTGGTAAAACGCAAACCAAAAGCCATTCCCTCGCGCTCACGCGCGTGTACTAATAATCTCGCCTCCATCTACTCTCCTTCTCTCCTCCTCTAAAGGAAAGAGAAAAAAAGAAAGCCCTGAGAAAAAAGATAACAGTATAGCGGAGGCATGCAAACAACGTCTTATCACCTTTCTGCCGAGCGGTATATAACTAACCAACTCCCCTCCTTCCTTTTCCAGCTAAAAGTGCATCGCCTTCGCGCAGTCTAATTGAATTTAAGCGTGCCGGAAGTGACGGTCGAGTGTGCGAGAAAGAGAGAGTCTTTACGGGAGAGTGCAAATGGTGGAGGGTGGATATGTTTATGCGTGTAATATGCGTTCGCGTATAATATTGGAATACAAGGTAGTGTAGAGCTTTTGACGATTTCGAGGATTTGCGGAGGCGTTGCCAGAACCAGAGAGGCTTTTGCGCGAGTGCTGTGGGCTTTGTCTTGGTGTCAAAGCATTTTAGGAAGAGAGCTAGCTTTTACTAACTTGATGCGTTGTTTTAATGTTATGGTTGAGAAATTTGCGGCTTTTTGGTTTGGTGAGGGGTGAAGTCACACCAATTGGTTATTAAACTAGCAAGATTCACGCGCTATTTTTTTCTTTCCAGAATACTTTCAAATCAAAATTTAAAAATCTAACTTATTAAAAAGTATAAACTTCTTATAGTTCGATTTTTGGAGTAAATTTTAAGGTTACACTATTACCAAAAGTACAAGATAAAAAATTAAATTACAATATATAACAATATATCGAATCAGTCTTATTGTAATGGCAGATTTCATGTATCACTTTTTAAAGAGGGGAATATGAGAATGGAAATATGAAATGTGTTTAGATTTTTAGAACAAGTGTGTGTTATAATTTCAGATTTTGGCGTTGTTGTTAATTCAAGCCTATTTTACGTGTTATATCATTAAACATATCAAAGAACCGGTAACATCAACGATTCTGAAAAAGTGTAAGTCGGAAACCAAAATAAAAAAACCGCTGCCAATTGGCTCGTAGCTTCGTCAAACTTAATTTGCTGATCCCTTTAATTAATTTTTAATAAAGAAATTTATAATTTTTGCAACAATTTATAAAATAATTATAATTAAATTCATTTATGAAGATCTATAAGTATTTATTTTTAAATTTATTTATTTATTTATTTAGATCAACGGGCAAGAATGCCCTAGGTTTTAACATAATATATACATATGTAACATATAAAATATAATGTACTAGCTACATTAAACGCGCTTCGCGCATATTATCTATCTATTGATTTTTTATTTTTGAGGTTATGAATATGATCAAGTTATTTTCAATTTAAAAGTTTGTTTGAGTTTAAATTCTACGATAATAACATAAGTTTGATAAATAAAATAATGAATTTTTTCTTGTACTATTTTAATTATTCAGCAGTGTTCAATACTTAAACTCAACAATTAAACTTGAAAATTCAGACATATTACATTTTGGCGCCAATTCTATATAGACCAATCAAATGAGTCTACAAGAACCTATCAAAACAGTCTTATTGTGATAACAGATTGCATCCATGACTTTTTTAAGAGACTAGTCATCTCTAAGCGCGATTCGCGCGCCGAAAGTTTTTGTTTTATAACCTAGCAATCCATTACTCCCACCAATCAAATCACGAATAAAACGAAAACAAACCCATCATTTATTAAGATAGGAGACTAGCCCTTTAAGTTCAAGGGAGCTACGTGCACAAAGGGCACCATCTTCATTTTTTCAGCCAATGACAGTACACTTTATCCATCTAACGCTCTGAAGGTGCCCTCTAATTTTCAACTCATTTTTTTCATTTTTCAATTTTTTCCTCAAAAACTAACAAACAGAATGAATTCATTCAATTTTTACAGACTAAAACTATTTATATTCTGCATTATCATGATTTTTCTCAAAAAAAATGATCGTTTTGTTTGGGAGTTATAAGCC
>UXGD01002349.1:0-26681 GCA_900474315.1 Torymus auratus | reverse complement strand
CAGAAACGATCTACTCAAAGTTTCAAAAAAGAAATTAAAACTAGAAAAAAAGAGCTTTAATTCCTTTTTTTTTTTAACTTTAAAAAGATTGGTTCTTTGAAAAGTGACTAAGGTTTGAAGTGAAAAGCTTTTTTGCGATTTTCTTAAAAAGTAAGAACTTGTTCTAGAAAAAATATACCATTTGGCGGACGCTGACAACCGAGAATTTCTCATATATATAATTTCTCATATTACAAACAACGAAAAAAACCAGGTCTGGTAGGTATGCTCGAAAAAAAAAAATTCAAAACCAAATTTCAGGTTTTGTCGCAGATTTTGCTGGATTTGCACATATATAATTTTACTAAATAATAAAAGATAAAAAAATAATTGAGAGCCTCGAATAGGGAGAATTTACAAAAAGTTCTCTAAATTCATCTTTCAGACGGTTCTACACATGAGTTTCACAGTATGTTTAATTATTTTAACGATGAAAAGTATAACTTACTATATACCCTTACTCATAAAAAAATTAGAATTTTATTGCTTTCTTCATGACATACATTTCCTGTAAAAGAAATAAAAATTATACAGCTACATCCGAATGACCGACGCAGATTCTTTTTTGCACGCCAGCAAAATAATTTCCGCGGAATATATCCTGTACACACCCAACAATAACACTTTAAGGCCTCGTCAACCCCGCGATTAAAAATTCCGAAAATCGTATTTCCGAACCATAAACGACGCTTTATCCCGCTCATAAAAAAAAAATTCCCCCACATTAATACCTCCTCTTGGTTTCCCCTCGCGTGCCAGTCTTAAAAAAAAAGAAAGAGGAAACTCTCTTGCAGCGCACAATGGCTCCTTACGTCGTAACGCGCGGCGCCGTGCGCTGCACTCGTGCCCCAATACTTCCTCCTCTCTCGCGCTCTGTTTCATCATAAAACCCCTGTACCCCGACAAAACAAAACAGAAAAGAAAGAAGAAGAAAAAGAAAACTCACTAGCGGCTCGTAAAACCCACTCCTCGCGCCGCGCGGCCCTTTAATGTGATTTTCCCTGTAGGTCGCAAACGTAGACTATTATGCTGTATATATATCGAAGTAAAAAGGGTGTCGGTAAGGCCACTTGTCGAAACACGGCAGTTGCCAGTCGATTTCCCACCCGCGCATTCCCCTACACTCAACTTTATACACGGTTGACCTGGGAGAAACTTTAGCAACGAGATTATGCACATGTGTCGCCTGCCGCGCGTGTGCGTCCCTTTGACGCGTCGTAAATTTTCGGAGAATAGAAACAAACCGGCGCTCGAGGAGTTGCCGCGCGAGTGTGTCCCACTCCCGCTGGCGAATTTTTTGTTTTGCACCGCGTGTGGCTTGCCGAGCGAGTGAGCGAGCGCTTGAAGTTTCAAGTTGCGCCGGTCGCGCGCAGCTTTTTTGCTCCTGAGGGGACGAGAGTGTGTGTAGTATGGGATAGATGTGTGTTCTCGGGTGATGACTGGTCTAGAGCAGGAAACGCGTTAAGGATGGGTTACAAGAAATTTGTAACTTTAATGGGTCTGCGCGAATGTGGTGGGAATTTTTAGAGGTTTATATATAGCTTTTTTTATTCGATGTGGGTGTGTAGATGAAATGTACAAATATGCCTAGAAAATTGTAATGAAATTTTTTATGAAAATAAAGAATTTACAGAATTTATATAATAATGGATAATATTATATTATATGCGATAATAAATATTTAAAATATTTGTGTACCTTTGTTTACAAAATATAAATATAATTTATAAAATGAAGAATGTAATTATATGGTATAAATAAATGTTTTATTACTCTAAATTTCAATCAGTGGACTTGTCTAAAAATCAGTTATAAGTACCTACCAAATCAACTGAAATATTCAATGAAAGCTAAAAAGCAACTGAAATTTCATTTGATTTCATATAACTTATAATCGTTTTTCAATATGAATTTCACCGATTTAAATTTAGAGAGTAGTTTTGAACGGCTTTGAAATTTTAAAAATATCTTTATACCTAATACCATCAAATTTATTCCGTCTATATATAATTAGAAAATTATTTCAACATTTCGTTCGTCTAGAACATCACTCATTCAATTGTTTCAATTATGGTAATGGAAGCTAATCTAATTACAGATATTGAAATAACATTTCAGTTTAATTATATAATCGGAGCGAAATTAGGGCTTATCATAAAATCTATTAATATCGGGTTGAATAAACGATTATTGCATTCAAATAACCCGCGCAATCCAATAATACCTCCCCGACGAGCCTCAATATATAAACAAAAAATTTCCAATTAATCCCAAGCAGTCTGCCAATTCAAACAACTTCATTACCATCCGCAAAAAGACAAACAGAACCCTGCACGCATTCAAAACCTCAGCCAAAGCTTGAACCGCGCTCGCAATACCATCATATAGCCATAGCGCCAAAAGCGACTCTCGACGGCGCCGAATAAGGCATCCTCCCACCCTGGAAACGCGCGATTCAATGGAGTAGTTTAGTAGCTTCGGAAACTCGCGGGCGATGATCTATAATGAAACGAGGGCGAATATAGAGAGAAACTCGCGAGAAGAGAGAGAAAAAGTTGCCCCGACTTTCCGCCTCTCTTCCTCTCTCTCTCTCTCTTCTCTCTTCTGCGGTTGCTCGGCAAGAATTGGATTCGCGTCGAGCTATATAGATAGAGCCTGAACTCTCTCTCTTGCGCGGGCGAGATAGGCGGTGGCGCGCGGCGGAATTCGCGCTTGGCACGAGCCTTTCGAACTTATTCAATCAGAACAATCAAACTAGTTCGGAATCAAACAAAAGCTTTGGCCCGCTCGCGCGTTCGAATGTCAACGCGCGAGACGCGCCGAGATGACGTAGAATCGAAGCGAGCAAGAGAGAGAGAGAGTTTTATGGAACGAGCGCGTACGCAAGCGAGAGAGAGAGGAAACGCGGGGCTTACAAAAGCACGGCTCTATTTACACGAGCCGTTCGCGCGCCGCTTCCATTTGCACAGAGAGCGCGAAAGCGACGAAGAGCGGGACACAGAGGGAGAGGAGAAAAATAGAGAGGTGCGTTCCGAAACACACCTCTATGCGCGAAATGCGATCGGCCTGCGCGTGACAGCCTCGCTCATTTGTAAAGAGAGCGTTTTTGTCGCCGACGCCGACGTTATAATGCCGTCGCCAGAAATTTTCAAAGGCTCCGAGCCGCGCGCGATATTCTATAAATGTCGCCGACTGGCGCGTATTATGCGATTGTTTGCGGGGTGTGTATATGGGTATGTGGGCTGAGTATAATAACGTCGATGACGGGAGACGTAGGGAAGGTGAACGGCCTGGGGGCGGTGGGTTATTATCAGATTAAATGTACGTGACACTGCGACTGCTCGTTGCGCGGGTTATTCTTGCGCGTATATGTATATTATAGGGATCGCGCGGGGGACGTGTGATTCGCGGAGCTGTGGAAAAGACGATAAAAGCGTATATGGGGGGGTCGGGGTGAAGGGTTGATTAATGTCGTGATTTCGTAGAGTTTAATTTCGTGGATATTCTTGAGGAAGATTAGCTCGTTACGTGGTATATAAAATTTTTTATTTTGGTTTTCTTGGCTGTTAATATGCGAAATAGGTGATCATGAAGTGAAAAATAACGGAAATGTATTTAGTGACTGATATGACAGGTGTATGGATCGAGCTTTAGATCGTTGGCTCTTTCTAAACTTGATTCTGTTACATGAATGGCGCACCTTATCGGATTCTGGAATCTGCTATTTGTAAGGAGCGCTAGCTGTTTTAATGGTTCTATTTCGTGTCAGTGAAATAATTGTATATTCTGGGTAATGAACTGCGATATGATTATGATCCAGATAAATGTGAAGAATGCGTTTCCTTGGAAATTGACAAATGATAATAGATTGTGACCTACTTCTGTTTTTCATATTTATGGAAAAAATATTTCTATTGAACTGATACTCCAGGGGACTAGTTCGAAGTATAAAAGATAGACGCGAAGTAAAAGAGTAGAAAGCAAAAATGTCGAATATGTTATTTTTCTGTTGTAAAATTTTTACTATTCAAAAAACACGACCGATGGTAGTTTTTCGAAGTTGTTAGAAAATTCCAAAATAAAAAGAAGTCTTTCGGTGTTCACGCTCCAAAAAACATTCCGTTCTTCCACGATAAAACCAACAAAACTCGAAACGAATTCTTTAAAATCGCGCAGTACAATTCGAAAAAGGAAAATAAATAAATGTTAGTCAACTAAAGTATATATGCGTTATAAAATAATAAACGGTGAATCCTGCAACATTTCCATGCGCACACGCGCTTCTTTCCCGCTGTAACGCAGAGGATAAGCCGACGCACGACGCTCCAAAAACAAAAGAAACTTTTAATCTGCGCTTGCAAAACTTTTTGCACCCGCCCTGGCACTCGCTGGTGAAATTGCTTAATTCGCCTATTTTTACGAGTCGCTCTTTAAAGAGCCGCTTCTCTCAACCCTAGCTGAAAAGAGAAAACAACACCCACAAAGAGAGAGAGAAAGGGAAGGGAAATTCGGAGGAGAGAGAGAAGCTCGTTCCGGCGCAATTGCAGTCTTAGTTCATGTGCGAAAGGAGCGTTAAATTGGATCTACTCGCCAGCGCGCTCTGACTTGAGTGCGTGCTGTTTTTATCCCGCTCTCTAACGAGCCTCTCTGCCGCCTGCCCGCTCCATTTGACGAAATCTCACTCAGCCTCGCCTACTTATACGCTTTCTTCCTACTCTTCTTTTTTCTTTTTCTACTTTTTGTGAGTTTAATCTCGCGCCTATATGTGAGATGAAAAAGATTGTCAACTTTCGACGCGCTGTTTGGATGGCGCAGGCGGAGTGGATGAAGTTGGACTAATAAAGGCGCGCAACAGCGCGCCGGCTTATACGCGCACTCGATGGAGTGTAGTAGGGTGTGCAGCAGATAGGAGAGTGAGAGAGAGCGTCGACGAGGCTTCATTCGCGCCGCGGCTGACGAGCTCGCGCGGTTGTGTGCATGCGCTTGTTATCGTGATGATGCGGTAAACGCTGATTTGTGCGGGTAATTAGCGTTCGTTTTATATTTAGTTCGATGTCTTCTTTTCATAAGACTGTATAATTGGAGGAAATATTTTATTGTGGATCATTAAAATAATTGAAAAAATTATAATTATGTAGTAATTAACGAAGTTATAGCCCAACAGTTTTTACAGAGCTTCTTTTAAATAATAAAACTAAATTAACAAAAAAAAAATTGCAGAAAAATCGTATATGTCCAGACAATACCATTATGAGGGATAGACGGGAGTACAAGAGCTAGAAAGTATTATAGATTATTAAATAACAGGAATTCTCACATTCCACAATAACGTATAACAATTCAAGATAATCTAGCTTATTGCGGAGCGAAATATCCAATCTCGGAGTCGGACGCCAGTCTCGAAAAGGCGAACGTATGCGCAGTATCGCGCCAATTAATGATAATAAAGATAAGTTGTGCAGCGGTACCACGACAAAATCTATGGAAAATAAAGACTTTTAAAAGAAATTTATAATGTCACCTTTTTCTAGTAAAATTTGAAACTAACACCTTTTTGAAGCAAAATTTGAATTAACACCTTTTCCCAGGGAGCCATCGATCAGTATGGATGGTTGTATCGGATTGTGTTCGACTAAGTATTAAGACGTTTTTCTTACACCGATAGACGGCATAGACCATTATAATTTCATCTTTTACAAAATAAATGTAAAATTCTAGTAAAAACTATAATCTTGAAAATACGGGATAGATATAATTTAAAAGGTAAAGATAGATAAATTTATAAGAGTTTAAGTTTCGAGTAAAAGTTGCGAGATGGATATTTTGTTATGTGCACCCTCAGCTTTTCTTTATTGAAAGGCTGTATTGTGTATAGGAACATACTGCAATTGTTGTTTTATAGTCATTTTTTTGTGTTTTAATGTGGGTTTCTACAAAAATATACCGAAATTTTTTTTTTTTAATGAAAATGTTGAGCGAATCAAGGTCATGTAGTAACAGATATTGGTAATAGAATGAACTTATATTATAGTCTTAACTTTTGATGGATCAAAAATAACTATAAAAATATTGTTAATGAAACAATGAGCACATTTTATATTGAATATAAGAATCTGACAAAGTTTATTTCAATTTATTATACACAAATTGCGTCCAATCAATCTGGAACTCCGTAAAAAGGAGTTTGATTTATTCTCGCCGTGCCGGGACAACAAATTTTGCGAAACTTCGTTGAATTCCCGGATGACGTTAAACCGCTCGGTAATTTTTGTCGAAAAATCACGCACCTATACACACAACCGATAAACCGTCAGATGCATTCTTTTTTTTTAATAAAGTCAACGATCGCATCTTCCGCGTTTCAGCAGCGCGTGCGCAATCACCATATAGTCCTCTAAATACTTCCAATACGCCCCGAACAATGGCAGCAATTTAGCGATCCGTTGTATACACGTGCGACGTTGATATCGATATCTCTCGGCGGCACTAAATTTCCTACAAAGGCCCATTTAAATTTTAATTAAAAACGATTAAAGTGGCCGGAAGAAAAATTAGCATTGTTATTCGGCTCCGCGGTTCTCGCCATCTCCTTTCCTCTATCTCATCCTACATCTCTTCCCTCTCTCTATCTTGTGCGCGCTTTTCGCCAAGTCCTGATTTAATTGACTCGGCCAACAATTAATTCGAGTCGATGGAGAAGAGCTATTTCTGGTCTCGGCTTTAATTTTCCTCCCCCATCTCTCCTCTCGCGCTCGCCCGATAATTTCTTTTATCCCAGGAAAGCGCTTTTCCCCGGTGCTCGCGCTGCTCGTTTTTACCTAGACGCCGGGGCATCGAAACCTCTAGCTCGCCACTTACGCTATCTCATTCTCTCTCTCTTTCTCCGCTGTCTAATAAGTATTTAAAATTCACTCTCGGAGAATTTATCGCGCAAGCGCGTGCGCGAGCCTCGGCATTTTCTGCTGCGGGATATATTGTTGCTCGGGTACCGGCTTGCACTCGAGAGAAAGAGAGAGATGGAAAGCATTTTCTTTTTCATTATTTATCGATTAGCATAACACGCCTCAATAAAATGTAAATGCCGAGGTTCGTTACCAGAAAGAATTTAATTCGACTGATCAGAGGGTAGGTGTGCGTTGTTGGGAGCGGCTTTATAGATTTTTACACGATTGAATTTAAATTTTTAATTCAGCGTAGATTGGGGGCAAAATTAAATTTCCTTTTAATTGCTTCGAAAGATTTGCGCGTAATGCAGGGCATTGGAGATATTTTCAAAATTAATTTTTTTTTGTGGGTCTTGTATGTTGGAGAATTTAGTTCTTCATTAAGACATAAAAGTTGAAAATTTAATAACCTCAAATTGTTAAAGCAAAGCTCGATTTTTTAATTAAGTTTTGAAAAATATTTTATTATCAACGAAGGCTTTTCATATAATTTTACACGATCGCTGCGGGAGACCCTTATAATTTATTTCACCAAAGCAAAAATTTTCTGATTTTAAAAACTAAAATTTAATATATAAAAACTGTTTTCCATCAAAAATTAATTTCTATTCGTTTTATGTCGAAGCAATAAGGTTCTCCTGAATAGTAGCGGTGGTCCCTCCTATGTAAAAACGAGTTTTTAATGTAGAACACAGAGGGGTCAGCGCGACCCCCTAGTTTCAATAGAATTTTCCAAACAACTTGCGAAACCTCTCAAACCTTTCAAAAACGACAGTTACTAACCACAAAATTCAATTATCTGTTCGCAGAACCACGTGTAAGCCCGCACCCCCATAACCATCCACATCACCCTAACCACGCTGAAAAGAAAAAGATGCTGTGCCACCGAACCCTCGTCAACCGACCACCTCTGCACACCACAACCGTCATGTGATCGTCATCCTCGAGCCGCTCAACGATCGACTCACCTTAGCATCATCCAAGATCTCAGGCAACCGAGACATCATTAATGAGAAGAGGACGACGATGATCGGGGTCGCGCGCATCATGGACTCGGGAGAGCGATAGGGCGTGTGCGGTAACCTGGTGGGGGTGGGTGGGGGCCTGGTGTGGGCAGCGTCAGGCAGCCGGCAGGTGTAATGGTCTCGGGGTGGTGCCCGTGCGTGCCCCTGGGGCGTAGGGACACGCCGCCCCCGCAACAGCAACAGCATCAGTATCAGCAGTATCAGCAACCGCATCAGTATCAGTATCAGCATCAGCAACAGCAGAAGAGTAACAATAGGAGAAGCGTCGGACCGTTCACCCTCAGCGCCGCCGCTGATCGCGCCGAGATGGTGCAGATGTTCTACTACGAGAACCGCGGCAAGTGCTGCCGGAAGCTGCTGCGGTACAACGGATATCCTAACAAGGTCGGTGATGCTCGAGCTTTTTAATTTCACTTTTTTCTTTTATTAGAGGGCCAAGGGAACTTAAGAGTTTCTGGCTGTGGGGAAGTTTTTTAAGATTCTGGAATGTTAAAAGGAAGGTGGTTGAAGTTGGAGGATTCAAGGGCTGGGAAAATGTTTGTGTAATTCAATGGTACCCTGGAGGGCAGTTTGATATCAGATTTGAAGTAATCGAAAGCGTCGACTAATAGTGCGCTTGGGATCAGGTTTTCTGTGATAATATAGATTAAAGCAGTAAATCATTAGGATCGAACCATGCATCTAACATACATTAAGAATGTGGTTTTAGGATCAATTTTTATGAAAAAAAAAAAAAAATTATTCATACTGATTTACTCTTTTACATACAATTTGTGATTTTGCATTTTGTTGAAAACGTTTGTTTCAGGCGAAATTTACTTTTTTCATAATTGTTAGCAGTAACGTTCGCGGAAAACTTTATTCCGCACAATATTACGAAGAATACGCAGAAAGAAATGTAAGCAAAAGCATCATAGCCGCCCGCGTGTTTAACAATGAGATTAAATTTCTATGGGGAAGCGTAGAATGAAAATTTTTTAATTTCATAAAACGCGTATATATACATATAGCCCATTTCAATAGGAAACCTTAAACAGGGTTTTTGAATACACTTTATAAAGATCGGCAACAGTTTAATTAAAATGTAAAATTTAAAATAGACGACTACTTGTTTTAAACTTTGAAATTAAATTTAAACGACAGAGTACGAATTACTATACACTCGAGCCCTGTCTATCACACTTCCTGCAGCCGATGCAAAATTTAATTTGAAACATCATTCACGAATAAGCACGCGAGCGTCGGTCTCATTAAAAAAAAGATAACTTGCGGTAGCGGATTCTCCGCGCGCCCTTTTGACAGACACTAATTAAAAAAGGAATTCTTCGAGCACCGACGGCGCTCGCGCACGATTCTCTAAACTTCGTAAAATTAATTTTCCCGCTCAAAAGATAGCACACTCTTCTCTTTCTCGCTTGTGCGCACTCGTGTTTAATTCGCGCCGTGTACAGTACGAATGTCGGTGTTTTTCCGCGCACGTGGCGCGCCCGAAGAAACCGCGCGGCGCTGCTGCCGCGTAATAACGAAAGTGTAATTCGGTTTTGTTCCAGCTGCGAAATTAGTTTGCGCTAAGGGATTGTGTGAATAATCGAAACCGAAGCGCGCACAATTTTGCATACACTTCTGTCGGAGATATAAAAGTTTTCACACGCGTGTACTTTTGATTGGAACCCATTTGAGTTTTTTACTTTAAATGAAGGAATGCTTGTCAAATATTTTTCTCATTTGAATAATTTCCGAACGCTGACTGCGAGCGATTATTATTCGTCCCCAACTACTCTCGTGACGTGATTTCTGCAGTTTTCATTCGAGCCGTACCTGACAGTCGCGCCGCTTATCGTTCCCCGTCGAGACGTCGAGTTGGCGCCTTTCACGCGAACGCGTCGTTGATTGGAATGACTCGTCGTTTTTGGAATAATTCATTTTTCCCCGGTGTCAGAGTGATTTAATCTCAGATCGGAGTAAAGTTCGCTCTTCTCTTGAAAATAACAATGAATAATTTATGGCGGGTAACAACTTTTAGAGAAATATTAATTGACATTCATTTTCTCGCTCGCGCGTGTCACAATAAATTGTCCTCGTAGCTTATAAGCTTCCGTGTTTTAAAAATACTTCCTACTCTTACAGTCAACATCAAGAGTAGCGTTTACTCTTCGACGTAACAACTCCTGTAAACAACGAAGAATATGACAGTTATATTTGACATACAGAACGCAGTCAAGTTTCGAAACACACCGAGTTCACTCCAAAGTAAGCACAACGCGAACAAAAGTTACAAACCTTCGTTCATAGTCAGACTACTAAATCTTCATTCCCCAACCTCATTTAAATTTCCGCCATCCTCGCTCATCGTACTCTTCAACATCCTTTGTACCCTTCTTTCATCCAGCGTCCTCAAACCCATCATCCCATCATTGCACACTTCGGTCCATTACGCCGACGGAGATACACACAGGCCGCACGCGCGCGACCGTCGCAAAGACCGAGAGCGGAAGAACCGCCCCTAAGCTTTCTATTTGGCCTTTATCTACCCGCCGATATCTAAAAGTGGCTACCCCGGCCTTAAATTCCCAGATAGCCCGGATATCCCGCCGTCGCTGCACCCAACAGCAGCAGCAGTAGCACGTATATATATACACGTACATTTACATTGATCGGGCGCGCGGATTGCGCGCGGGCGGGGGGGACGAGATAGGGTCCGATTTTCAATACTCGCTCAGCCGCCCCCCTCCTCAACTACTCCCCACCCCCACGTGTACACCGCCGTGCGGCCGTTCGACTTGCCTCGTAAAAGACTCACGTAATGGGAAACTTTTCGAGGATTCCCTCCCTCTTGGAGGAGAGAAACTTGCCCGAGGCGAAATTGCATTTTATTGGCCCGCGCGCTTAGATCGCGAGAGATTTTACTTCTTCTTCTTCTACTAGTACTACTGCCGCTGCTTCTTCTTCTCCTTCTTCGGGCCGAGCGGTCCACTAAATCCATTCAAATAACTGCTACGCGCCGGGGCTGACTTCCAACTTTTTCTCCTTCTACCGCCGCCGTCGCCGCAAACGAGCGGTTATCGAGCACTTTCACCCCTCAGTGTATGTGTGTCTGTGTGTACGTGCAATGCTCTTTTTTCGCTAAGCGCACGAGGGACTATTAAAGTGGAGAGAAAGACGAGTGAGAGGTTTTTGCGCTAGGAGGTATCGGAGACGATTAATCCACAGGGTTTTCACAGGGTGGGAGGCAAGTGGACAAAAAGTTTGAACGGGGCACGAGAGGTTGGGTATTAGGAAAATCGTTATAATGAATTTGACGAAGAAAGTTTAGAAGAAAGCAGGCGAGTTCTTACGGGGAGATTGAAGCTAAAGCTAAAGACTAATGAGAAGTTATCGATCGCGTTCGTACCGATATATACTTTTTGTCGTTTCTTGTTACTTCCATTACTTACCTAAATTAAGTAAATTTGAAATTAAAATAATTATTGTTGATCAACATAAATTATATATGTTAACAAATTATACGCATTTATTATTTAAAAAAATTAGTTATCTTTTAAATCACAGATGTTTTTACCTAGATATGAATATTAAAGTCTATATCAATTCCCGTATACAAATCACATCTCATTCTAACTAAAATTTTAGCAATACAACCACCACCACTATTATTTTTTCCATCTACATTCATTCACTGCATTGACCACTCAACCCCCACAATCTTCCACAATTCGAAAACAAGTCCCTCGTTAATCATTCAACTCGGCCTCTTCTGCTCCTCGCACCATCTCTCCTGGCGGCGCGCGGCTGCAACGAGCTTTGCATCGCTCAAAACTGCAGCAGTAGCAGCAGTAGCCGTATAGTACGGTCGCAGGCGAAGTGTTCTCTGACCGCTGCCGCGGAAAGTGGCTCGGTCCACCGCCGCCCTAAGGGGATACGCTCGCGGTGAGTCTACGAGCTTTCCTCTGGGGCAACGGTGTGGTGCTCGTCCTCGGGCGCGTACAAAAGCTCTTTCTGTCCTCCTCTGGTTGAGAGCGAGTGAGGCAGAGAGAGGATTGGTTCAGGACGATCGGGTAAGAGTGGGCACTAAATTTACATGATCGCGAGAGAAAAAGGAAGCGCGCGGTGGTACAGGTGCGCCGGGGATTGGGGGGAGTAATTAATGTATCGGAGACGAAGGCTTTTTGGTGTGGGGATGGTGATGTATTGGGGAGGTGGGCTGCGGTGTTTTAGTGTGAATGGGGTAATGAATGTGTTGCCGATGCTTTTCGGAAGTAACTGTTACTATTTTTTATTGTAGTTTTTACGTAAAAGCGCGTCAAACCTTGATAATGTTTATTGTTTTGTACGAATAACGTAATTATAAAAGATAGATGGTTTTGCCAAATGTGCATCACTAACTTCACTGATCTTCTCTTCTTATATTAAAAAATAATAATTCATTATCTAAGTAGAACAAATACCTACACGATTACACTTAGAGATTTAGAATACTCTTATTTTGAACAATCTAATTTATATCTCAGGTCTTTTATCCCCAATTCCACAATTTAAAATACCCCCCATTCCAGCCACCCTTGCAATGCATCTGCATAGCCAAGAACTATCCCGGCCGGAACACAATGCTCCATCCTTCTAAAAAGGCTATTAGGCACTATACCGGTCGTAGTACTTTCGAGTTTTATCGCATCCGCATTAGGGCTGCATGATATAGCAAAATTAATCTTGATCTTGTATTGTCTTGGTTCAATATTCAAGACAATAATCGATACAATATTTATATATAGTTTTTGATACAAGATCAAGATTGTGGTGTCAAGAATATCAAAAATCTTGTCTTGTCTTGAAAAAATTTAACATTTTCCAATTGTAATAATTTATCGCAATAATCGTAATAACAGGGATTTCACTCGTTATTGATGGCGAAATGAAAGGGAAAATTATCATGAAAAAAGATTACTTATTAGTTTTATAATCTTTTCCTATATCTCATTGAGCCAACTTACTTAGGTACGTGAGCCCACAGGGAGAGGGTCCGCCGCCCAGCGGCGGCGCACGACCTAGACTCTGGCTGGTGGCATATATGTGGCGGGGAAAATCAAATTTCAAATTTGGCATTTATTTATACTTGTGCCGAAATATTATATGACCAACCTGACTTCCTCCTCTTCTACATGGTCCTCGCGTCCCCCGACTATTTGGGTTTCAGCCTTTAAGCGGGTCTCCTCGATCTGCGTCGACCTCAGATCTTACAGCTACTTGGGTTTCAGAATTTTGTAAATAATCGATTCGCTTATTGTCACACGTCTACGTAACTTCCTTTTTACGTGGACCTCCCGTGCCCCAACTATTATAAAGGACTTGCTTTTTGTTGCACGTATGCATAACTCCATTTTTGCGTGGACCTCGCGTTTCCCGGGTATTTGGGTTTGATACCTTTTCTAATGATTGACTTGCTTACTGTCGCGCGTTAATACTTTTCATATTGACTGACAAGACCAAGACAAGAGAGAAATTTTCAAGAATTTACAGAAGCGAGACAATAATTACAAAAATATTGTATTGTCTTGCTCTCGTGCAAGCTTAGTTCTCACCATCTCGAGAGCGGGGGATTGGCACCCTCGCATCCCGCATCCGCGAAAGAAGTCCCTCTTGGAAGACCTTGCAAGCGCGTATATAAGCCACCGGGAGATAAATCGACTCGTTATCCGAATAACCATTATCCCGAGGAACCTAGCCGGAGGAGGAGATGACTCTAGAGAGAGCGAGAGAGAGAGAGAGAGCCACGTCGCCGAACTGGGCTAATGCCCCTATACTGCACAGGAAAGAGAAGGAGAGAGTTTCGAAACTCTTTCATATCGCGAGCGCACGCGGAATTTCCTTTCAATAACCGTTATTATTCGCCGAGGCCATTTATTACCCGCGGCGTCGTTGCTGCTGCTGCTGCTGCTGCTGGCTCGGCGTGTGATATTCCCGTGGCGCCTTTCTCTCGTCGTTGTCGTCGTCGTCGGCGGTCGCGGCGCTCAATGGACTCTTTTCATTCATTTCCTGAAAAATCGACCGACCAATTTTTTATCCTCTCGCGCTTCTCTGTGTGGCTCGTCTGAGATCCTTTGGCGCCGGGGCGATGGCCTGCCGGGTCGTGTATGGCGAAGGGGAGGATATTCGGTTTATTTTTCTTCGTTTTAGGATCGGTCGGGTCCTGCTTGTCTTGCATTATTAAATTTTTTTATGTGTATTCTTATATCTTTGATATATTAGGTTGGAGTTTATTTTTATAAACAGTCTTTATTACAAGAATATGGATTGACGAAGTAATATTTTTGTAAAATTTTTTAGATAATAAAAGCAGGACAAAAGGTGCATGCATGAAGATATTATTCATCATATCTCTCTGTCTATTACCACTGGGCTAAGAAACTATCGGTGGAGCATTAAAAATTATAGACACTCCTCTATCGTATGCATAATTTAAGAAACTTTATGAACTGCCCGCGCGTATTATCGCCGTAAAACCTTCAAAAGCGATAAAACTTAATAGCTCCCTCCAACTCCTTCGACGACACCAGCCAGACTTGAAAACAATAAAAAAAATGCTGACTCTTGCCCAATGAATACCATATATACACCCATATATATTTTTCTCCATCCGATGCAAAAAGGAGATCGAAAAATTTAATTTTTCCTCGCGTCATCTGGAAGTCTCCCAAACGATCGGGACCATTAAGCTTCCACCTCCTCCTTCTCGGGCTTTCCTCTTTATTCCGAGGGGCATTTGCCAGGCTCGGCTGAATTTTTACGAGCTCGGTAATCGGTCGCCTCGTGAACTATGCGCCGCGTCGTAAAGCCACGCACGCACGCAAGCGCGGATGCGCCGAATGGACGCCGCCGGCGGAAGTTCAAAGTGGGGAGGGAGGGATATTTCACCTTCCCTGCATGCGATTTGCTCTCGGGGATTTTGTCGCGCTGACCCCAGCGGGTGTGTGTGGCAATATACACCTGCCAGCGGGAGGATATATAGGCGCGTGCATGTGGGCGCGAGCGTTAAAGCGAGATAAAGCGCGATTCTTTGCCCTCTATACTCTGGGATTTTTTTTTCGTGATTTTGTTTTATGGGTGGTATTTGCTGGGTGGGAGGGAGAGAGGAGGGAGCGAGCTTTTTATTTGGAGGTTGGGGATAGTGGAGAAAAGTTTGAGTGCTTATAAATAAAAGTGTTTTATTAGGCTGTGAAAAAACTTGTATATGGGGGGCATGTTTTTGTTGCTACTGCTGCAGGTTCTGGTTGTAGCGAGCAATAGAGGACATATTTGAAAAGTGCAGTATCGTATTTCTTACGGGAAAGGGCGGAATGGGTTAAGCTCTCGGGGACAAAGTGCTTTTAGAGTTTCTCTTCAGAAGCTTATATTTTTCGTAAAGTACGTATTTTTTCTTCAAAGTGCCATTGAAGTTGTTGAATTATTTAATCAATGTTATGGATGGAGAGCGATCTTACAGAATTTTTAAGGCAGTTCTCTAAGGACTCGTGAGTCAATGCCAGTGATTACGAAACAATAAGTATTATTTAACATTTTAATTAGTCGAATCAAAGTCAAATCGAAAAAATCGAGTGCAGTTTTAACAGTATTTTGGGTAAAAACGGAACCTACTGCACACGCTATGTGTAATTAGTATTTCAATGATGAAAAATACATTAAATGTGTGTAAAAATTAAATTTAAGAAATCGTGTGTAAAAATTTCGCGATTCAATTACACAAATAATTCTACACAAAATTCACACAGGACGTGTGTTAAATTAAAGAAATTAACACAAATCGTATGTCGAGTTTGTTTATTTAAAATAAAACGTGTGCTAAGTCAACGAATTTAATAACAAATCGAATGTATACATTATGTGTACATATAGGTATTCCTGTTGCAGCAGAAAATCAAATAATGTCTGTAAAGTGACGAGAATAGTTCATTTTCAGCCGATGGAATTCTATGATTGTTGTTATGACCGTTGTCTATGATCAGTTATAAGTTCTTGAACTTCTTCCAATATTGACTCTTGCAGCTCTGGGCACAATAATTACTATTAATTATCTTAGATATATTAGTAGGGAAACGATTAGGTACAATAGATTCATTGATTAAAGTCAAGGAAGATACTGTAGGCGAATAGGTGAGCTTATTGGGATTTGACATTCGTATATATAGCTAACTAAAATCCATGCTAAAATATATCTGTATATAGCAAGACAAGATGACGCAGGTTAGCCATTAGCCCCATTTGGAGCCCAATATACAGATTAAGGGCTGGCTAACTTGCGCCATCTTGGATGAATGTCAAATCCCAATAGCTAAACATATATAAAATTTGTGTAATATTTATTTTTGTGTAGTTATTTTTCGTAATGTATAAATTACACAAAATTTAATTTATTATGTTCATTCTACACAAATTGTATGTAAAATATAACACATCTTGTGTTAAATATTACAGAATTTGTTTTATACATGACTTGTGTATTTAAAATTCAAACTACACAAAACACAACATTTTTAACTGTGCATCACAATTTATAGTAAAAATGACGAATTTCAATAATTTTTTTTTCAAATAATAGGTCAGAAACCTATATTTTAAGAAATAGAGAAAAATTTGTCAGTATTTAAAGAGCAAGCTAGAATTTTGTTAGTTAATTCAATACCCACTTTTTGATATATTAGAGAAAACTACCTTAAAAGCGGCAACCAATGCAGATGGGAACCGTTATAATATATTCATCAATAGTGGTGTTATATTATACTTTTAATCTTAAGATCTATCATGTGTATGACTCACAGATATTAACATGAATTATAAGGTTTCGATAAGCCCCATAACCATCAATAAAAGAAGCCATGACAATAAATTTTCAATCTATGCACAAAAAATGACTTGAATTTTATTAACATATTGATTCTTTCATTTTAACGTTAAGTTTCATTTTAAATTTTCGTCAAATTAAAACACACAACCACGCTCGGGCAAAATCGACTTTCAAACTGAAAATAATCACATTATACACCCTCTCCAATCTCACCTAATACGAACATCACCGGTTAAACCCCTCAAGAAACACCCTTTCCAACCCGCCACTTCCTTTCCACCCATCCACTTTCTCTCTCTCTCTCTCTCTTCCACCCACACACATCCGCCTCAACGACCGGCGGCAGCGCATTTTGGTGTAGATTCGATAACCTCTTGCGTGTGCTCCGCACCGCGCTTCTCTCTGTCGCTCGGCCCTCGAGCTATGCCATAACTTCCGTTTGATGTCGCCCATCTCTCTCTCACTCTCTCCGGACGGACAGTTTATTGCTGCGATTGATCGGAAGCCACATACAGCGCGAGCGGGCACGGCGTCGTGTCGCGCGTCAAATCGACGAGAATTTCGAAGTTGCGCTCTCCCTTGCGCGCGCGCGCGTGGCCGGCACAAATTGAAAGCTCGGCTAACGAATGTCCGAATTTTCGGAATTGCGATGAACTGGTCACACGCGCGCCCCTGCGACAAAAATGAGTTTCTCTCTGTATAGAGAAAGGGCGAGAGAGAAGTTCGCGATTTATCGAGCGAGCTTTTTTGTACTTTTGATTCGCGCCCGAAACGTTTTTTGTACATGTCCAAGTTTTTTTACGCGCATGTGTAGAGTGTGTTATTCGGTGGCCGCTGGGCAACAGCTTTTTGTCGTCGAAATTGCGAGTAAATATGGAAATGTGTGTGTGTGTGTGCGTGTGTGTTTTTTTCTTTGACATTTTTTTGCAATCCAATCTTTGAAAAAAACAGGATGGCGTAACATTTCGACTTTTGTTTCTGAAAAAAAGTTTTATACTTTATTTCCGGGATTGCTCTTTTTCATTTTTTTTGCATGTATTGGGAACTAAGGAAAATATGTTTTTCCAGTTTTCAGAGAAAATATTTACATTAATTAGGTGGGGAAAGTGTGTAGATAATACATCCAATTTATTTAAAAAATGAAACGAAATAGAAAGAAAGATATCTCAAATGCTATGATAAAATGTAAATTAAAAATTATATAAACGCGTTTTTTTGCATGAATGCTATCAATTCCCAAATTGAATAGATTTGACAATTCGCAAACGAGATCCCGAGTAAATTTGAAACGAATAAGTCTAAGCGAATAATGGTCTTTTAAATCTCCTCCCATCTCCCACTATTCAACCTATAAGTAGAAGCTTTTTGTCGCAAGCGCGCGCGCCAGACGCTAATGCGAAATCTAATGGAGCAGTTTAGCTCTCTTCTTTGAAACCAAATCCGCGGGCTTACACTAACGCCCTTATACATATACACATACACACATTCACTCGCATATCCATCCTACGTGCGTAATAGCATTAAGAGCACGCGTGACACTTTATATCTTGTCAGCGTGCGAGGCAATGATGACGACGATATAATACCCGGGGAGAGATACGAGACGCGGCGACGGGTAATTTGCGTCTATTTTTGCGTCCTCCTCCGACACTCGCGTGCGAGTATGTACGTGCGGTACTCTCTCTGGAGTAGTGGAAAGCTCTCTTCGATGCGGTTACTTACGCGGATACTTTTCCCCCGCTAATGCGAGTAATGGCTCTGAAAGATGTACGCGCGTGCTCGCGTTAATAATGTAAGGTGATGCCGTACGTGCACGTGAAAGCGACGGTCGGTCTAATATTAGATGCTTTTATTTATAAGCCAGCTAATCGATGATGTGGCGGTGTAATTACGCCCTTTTTTCTATATAAGAGAGAAATTTTTTTTCTTTTTAAAATATATTGTGCAAATATATTTGCGACGTGTATTAATATCGAAAATTAGTTCAGTGGCTCTTGAAATGTGGTCGGATGGTAATGTCTATACTTTGAAAATAGCTTAGCTCGGTATATATAAAGGTCATATCAATATTCAATCGACTTAATTAACCAGGTTAAAACTGCTACCATCATTACCATACCTGAATATATAGGAACTTTTGTCGTGATAGCTTATTTTTAAGGTAGGACAATGTTAAACATGAGCTCTCATTACGGGAAGTTGTTTGCGTTGGAAGAATGATGTGCTCTTTACTTCCGCATACGTCCTATGTCAATATAGCGGTAGCTCATTTCCAGCAAAAGTAATCTTCGTATTGCTGAAACTTGAATGAAGCTTTAATTATTGATAACAATTCTTACGAGAAAAAGTTGAACCACCACAACTCCGTTACAACATTCATCGTCAAAGTCATCAAAACACGTCAAAACATAAGGGACGCGAAAAAAAGACCCTATATACCACCCCTGCAGATATATACATTATTGATGCGCGACGAAAGTCCCCATTGACACCCGGAGAATTTCTTATGTATAGACCTCGTTCGCATTCCATCTCCTATACTCCTGGCATTAACGTCGAAATTTCGTACACCCCAAATCAAATTCGGCGGGCGCGCGATTCCCAACGGCAGTGCACGCTCGAGGCTGCTCTCGAGAAAAGACGGATGTTTCGTCGATTTTTTCTCGCACGGCTCGATTTGCCGCTTCGCTAGTCCCTTCGGGTCTGTCGCCCGCGCGTCTGAGAAAGTGAGAGAATGACGTTACGCTGTAATACATTGGCGAGAGAAAGAGAAAGGAGGTTCGGCCTGAGGAGATTGGCTGCCACTGCTGCTGCTTCTTTTCTCTTGGAGGAAAATCACTCTGGCAAACAGCCGGTGGAAATAGCGAAGGTGCGGTGTGCTGCTGTTGGTTATTTGGGTAAAAAATTTCACGGCTTTTGGGAGCGGAGATAGGGTGGAGATAGAATTATTGGATTTGATTCGATCTGGGTTAATTCGATGTTTTTTTTAGGGGGAGACTGGTTTGTTTAATGAGAAAATGGCTGTAATTGCGTTTTGTTGGAGATGATTTTTGGAAGTGGTAATTTCGTTAGGATTCGTTGATTATAGAAGCGACGGATTAGTTTGTTCGGGGTATATTCAGTAATTTGAAATTTTAATTTGGAAAGGATTATTCTAGCCAGATTTTTTCTATATTAAAATAATAAAAGGGAATAAAAGGCTTTATATTCATGTAAAAATCAGTGGTGACATTTTCATATTACAGTATACTAAAAGTATATAAAAGATTATTATTTGAATGGCATGTCAACTAGATTTAAAATTACGTTGTTATTATCAGCTTATCGTAGAGAGTAAGGGAAAATAAAAACACAATAAGATTTTATTAACGCATTAAACCATTAGCAGGCATAATTTTTTCACATCGTCAGCCTTGCGAGCGCGCATCTCATAACAATGTTCCCCGTTTTTACGAAACCCTTCGCTCGGCTAATTCGCAAAAGCAAAAAGCTCGTAACGTTTTTACCTCTCGCACACTCTCCCTATCTCTCTCCCCAGTTAAACGCGTTATACCTAAATCTAAATTTTTCCCTCCCGAACGCGAAAAAAACAACTTTTGCGCTCGACGCACAAAAAAAGCCTTGCACACGTGACGTAAAATCCGAGCGCGTACTTGTCAACGGGAAAATTAGTTTTTCCCTTCTCTTTCTCTTCCCGCGCGACGTGGAAAAAACAAGAATAGAGAGAGGCGCGCACTGGCGACGTCGGGAATTTTAATCCATCACGCGCATTACGCCGCGTGATTAACGAGCGTCGTCGTTGTGTCGGGCGCGTTTCGATCCGTCGCAACGCAACAGCAACACGTGTTTCTTTGTCATAGACGCGCGCGCAAACGTGATTCGCGAATGGTCTATTGGAGCGCTGATGAGAGGGACTCTGCGTCTGTCGCGGGCTTCTGTGTATCGGGAGAAGTTGAGCGTACTCTGTTTCTCTCACTGTGACGGATAATTTTTTTAATTAGTTGAGAGAGAGAGAGGGAGAGCGCGATGAGAGTTGGTTGGAGTGGGTAATTATATAAAGGCTTTGTGTTTATATCGATGCGAGTTGGTATAGACTTTACTTATTAAAACGAGGGAAATGTGGATTATTGACGTGTGGATATTGTGGCGTTGTTGGATGTGTTATGAATATTAAAAATTATTTTTTCATGAGAGGATCAGCTATCAAAGGACGTTATTTTTTCAACGAGTACTATTCGCTGAAAGCGAATACGTTAATGTTACTTTACAAAATTGAACGGAGTATTAAAAAATCATGCCCTTTGTATGGCAACATGCATATTAATAACTAAGTACATATATTAATAACGCTAATGGATGACGTGTTTGAGCGTATTGCGAGAAAAGAAGGACGGGGATAATCTGCTTTCCAATAATGAATTCTCGAGATAATCATCTAGATTATGTGAAATATTGTAATAAAATATATAACTCTCCTCTCAATGTGTTCGTTTTTATAAATATTCCATGAATCCATGAAAGCATTAAACAAATTGCAGAATACAAATTGCCGAATATAATGAATTAAAATACTCAATGTCACCGCAATTGAACCAATTTATTGCATATATTAACCACACACATTTCATCGGTATTCCCAACCTTACTGTTAACTAGGTATTTATTACCTATACACGTCCAGCCAATTTAATTTTCAAATATCACTGACGCGGATGCTTAGCACGGCATCAAATTTGCAATTGCACGCGGTGCAAAGATACACAAGTAGCGCGATTCAGCCTCACGTCAGCCGTAATCCATTCGTTCTCAACCCACATGCACATACACACGATCCGGCACACAATTCATGCATGTACCAGCTACTTTCGTACATCCATCTGTCCACTGCAGAAGCGCAGACTGCCGCAACATCATTCCAAACATCCCGGGCCATAACTTTCCTACTCCCACACCCCTCCCAAAATCGATCCTCCTCCTGCTCTCTACTTTCCCCAAAAAATCATCCTATCTCCACACACCATTCCACAATCATATGTACATTCGACGCCGCTTGAGAAAACACACTTTGTCACGCATCGAGGCGCGATCGCGTCCAAATAGCCACACGCTCGCTAGCTCGCGATTAATCACGGGCCGAGCTTGCACAGCGTGCTTTTCTCGATGATCAATGCTCGCGTGGTGGGAAATATAATGCGCGTACGCGTGCGTGGTGTGTGTGTGTGTGTGGGTTGCGGCATTTTAGCTGGCCACGTTAACAGATTATTAACGATCGCTTTGGTCGCGCGACAGCGGTGGCGGCTTTTGAATTCCCCGCGCGTGTATGTGTGTGTGTGCAAATGTCAGTGTTGTTTCGCTGTCACGTGCCTGTCGCTTTCTTTGACGGTTGACCCGTGTGACGTGTTTGCGTGTGGGTGTGTGTGTGGAGAAAGGGAAGGTAAAGGGGATGGCTGGATGTTGGTTGAGATGACAGTTGATGGGTTTTGAAGGATAGAAATGAGACATAGGAAGGGGTGTGGTTTTCGTTTGCATAAGAATTTGTATAATGTAAAGTCAACGTAATAAGTTTCACGCATTAAATTTAAAGTAAAGTCTATAGCTTCTGTACAATGAATTAAACGTTTATACTGTAGTTTTCAGAATTATTGAATGCAATTTTATATTTATTTTTTAATTATTTTCAACTTAACAAATCATTTTATACATTATTTTATTATTATCTTACTATAAAAAAAAATTATTATACAACTGCACACTCAAGAGTGAAGCTTATATCAATGTATGACAAATTTTTCTCACGAAACTTTCCACCATGTATACATTTACAATCCAAAGCGAGAACCCAACCACCCACCCCACCTTCATTTTTCCATTACCAAAAGATCATTTTAATTAAATTTCCGCAATCCCTCGCTCTAAATTAAATTCTCCCACAAAGAAAACACACAGCCCTAGCTTTACAAACGAGAGCCGACGCTGCCTCGCGTGCGTTCCAGAAAAATATGTAGGCTAGAGAAATACAGTATTCCGTAGGAATACCGCCTCGGGGCTTCCCTCCGCGTTTTTGCAGCCTCGCACACGCGAGAGTTGCATTCCGTGATATTTTCACTTTCCGCGTGTCGCTGTTGCACTGAGCTAGAGAGAGAGAGAGAGAGAGGGAGATTTTTGTGGAGGGTGCATGCGCTGTGAAGGTAAAAAAAAGAAAGGAGGCGAGAAAGGAGGCCACTCGCGTGTGTTTTTGGCAATGCAGCGAGCGTTGCTAGCAGGCAGCGGGCGGGTTAAATATTGCTCGTATAGCGGTTTGGCGGGATTGTAATTAAACGCCGGCGTGTTTTATGAATGGCTTTTTTGCTGCGTAATTTTTTTTAGATTAAAATTTTGATTGTGGGCGCATGGGGGTGGTGTGATGTTATACAATCTCATTTTTCATTTCACCGCCCGGTAAAGTTTATCTCTTCAATTTTCTCGGTTTACTAATTGATATAAAGTTTCTTTTAGGTCGTGTTACCACATTTCATTTTTACACTGAATACATCACGGTTTATAATAAAATTTTTCAGTTTCACGTTCAACTTTACCTGCCTTTTGAAACGGAAAGTCGCTCTAAAATAATTCTTATCAATAATAGTAAATTTCGAAATACTCTCTTTCCTTCTATATTCTCCAAATACTTTCACGACAACAGTCAAATACCCGTCGCTTCGGCTCCTTCTGCCATCGCAACGGCGTACATCCAACCAAAACAATAACATTTTTCGCCTCGTCCCATCCTTCTTCAGTATACTTCTTCCGAAACAGAGAAGAGCACTTCGCGCGCGCTGCCCTTCGAAATTCCAGCAGGGAAGTAGACAACACACGCACGCACGCCGAAATTCAGGTCGAGGACGAAAGGGTGTGTGTATGTACCCAGAGGAAGAAAAAGGACTGACTGAACCCGCACGACTACAACTCCGGAGGGGCGCAGACGGGAAAGGCGTATAATGGAAGTCGATACAGTGGGGGCGGAAGGAGGGAATATCCGGCGCTAAAAAAGAGCAGACGCGAAGAGTGCAAAATAGAAGGCTGGCTGGCTTCCTTATTTATATTTGGATCTGTATGTATGAGCGGAGGTGGAGGCCAAAGAGATGACTCTGCATAATTCAGCCGCGCTTCTTTATATATCGACGGGCACGCGCGGGTGGCACGCGGAGCTTTGATAATGCAATTGGCCGTTGTTCGGGCGTTAATAGATTTGACGGGGTCAGCGGGGGAGAACGTGCCGCTTGGGAGATGACGATGATGTTAATGGGGATGACCCGCACGGGGCGGCGGCCGGGGTAATTATAAATGTAGATGATAAAATGTGTGCGTAACGCGCGTGCGTACAGTGGGATTTGCATGGGAAAGGATGAGCGTGTGGATGCGGACAAAGCTGAATTAGCTAAGCCTCGGAGATATCGCGGTGTCTATAATGCGTTGCTGAATATTCATTTATGTTGAAATATTTCGGGATCTCTTTTGGTGGGCGCGTATGATGAATTTTGTTGAATATTTGCTAAATTGAAATTAATACTGTATAGCAAGTTTCAGCTGGTAAAGGCTTTGTTGCAACTACGCCGAACTAATTATTAACGAACTCTCATGGTATAGAGAGCAAGCTACACAGCGCTGCAGTAGCTTGATACAAAAGCGATGGTTACCTGAATGAACACCGCGCTTGGAGTATTCTATCACAGAAGAATAGACAATTCATTAAGCTTCATAATGTCGAAATCGAGCCAAGAATCCCTTTGTCCTCAACCCCCGCGTCGAAGCACCGGCGCGCGTCCATCGACGAACGAATGAACCTCTGCGCTTCCTCGCTCGAAAATACTTAGCAGCGATGATAAAACAAATAAAGTCCGTTAATTCCGCTTAAGGAGAAAAATCAAAGCATCGCTTACAACCTCTCCTCGTGCCCCTCTTCTTCTCCTCTAAAAACTTAGCACAGCTGATACAAAAGTATTTTTCTCGGGAGAGGAATAAAAGCCGGCGACGGCGAGCAAGGAGTAGAATGAAGCGGAAAGAGAAAGAGGGAGAGACAGAGGATATTCCTGGGCGGAAAAGCCCGCGCGGCGCACTGGCGGCGTTCGTATCCATGGCAACGAGGGGAATTGCCACTGTGGCCCGTTCCACACGCCGTATCTGTATATATAGACGGAGCGAGAGCGAGAGGGAGAAAGAGAAAGTATAAGAGAGAGGGAAAAGGGCTGAGAGCGGAGGAACGAGCGAAAAGACATGGACGGACAAGAGAGAGAAAGAGACAGGGCTTTGCCTCGATGATAGTAATAATGTACCTGGCCCCGGCCAGAAGTAGGTCGTCGGTCTCGTCAGCGCGGTCATTCGGCCTCGAAAAAAATGCCCTCTCCTTCAATTTTGTACGCGCGCGAAAAAAGCGACGACCGTAATTAAATTCACCCGCCGCCGTGGCGGCGACGGCCTGGATTTTCACCCCTCGCGAGCGCGCGCGCGCGGAAAATAGTTTCGCGCTGAATTTATATTGCGCGGGATATTACGAAGACTTCTCAGCTGTGCGAGAGAGAGGGTGAGAGCGCTTTTACTTGGAAATGTGAAGCGGGGATCGCGGAATCGTCTTTGATTAAAAAATTTCTTCGGACGAAGTCGGAAAGCTAGCTGCGTATACGCGAGTGGGTATGTGAGGGGAGCGGTGATTTTTTTTTATCAGGTGGTTTTTCCTGCGGGGTGCTGTACGAAAGGGGTTAATTTGTGAGAGTAGTAGTGAACTAGGGTAGTTATATGTCAGAAAATGTGGGGGATTACCGAGGTGAGCTCTGAGTAAAGCAGAGAAAATATACGTTAAACGGAACGAAGAAGGGCGTCGAGTTTAATTATTATGAAATTTCGTTCGGGAAAACTTTTCTCTCTCCTGCCATTCGAACAAACTCGCAAAGTCGATAAAATAATGTCGCCGTTAGGTGCGCGCCAAACTTTTCCCGTAAAATATTTCACCGTGAGACAAAAAATCCTCCCTAAATCCCTCCCCGTCGTCCCAAACAAAATCTAAAAATCGTTTTCTCCGCCATAAAAACTCCCTCTCTCTCTTTCTCAAACGCCATCGAAAACGCGTTAGCTCGCGCCACCCTCCGGCTCGCTATCTCTTCAAACTCGCTAATTTCCCCGCCGCAACTTCTCGAGTCGCATCACACTCGTCCTCACCGAATTCAAATCCAATCCCGCGCCGTCGCGCGATAAATTATCATCTCGAGACGAGCGCATTAAATATATAGGCGGCGAGAAAAATTGCCTCGTCTCCGTGAGCGCGCGTATAGGGGAAGAGGGAGACGAGGAGAGAAGAGGCGATCAATAGCTCATTATCGCTACTCAGCCACGCGCGCACATGTCGCCAGGCAGGCTGTGGCAGCTAGGGTAGGTGTAAGCTGAGTAGAGCAAAGACGCGCGTGAATGTTGGGTAGGATGTGAGCATGAGAGAGCGCACATGCATGGTAGGGAGGTAGACAGAGAGAGAGAAAGAAAATTCTTGAGGGGGAGGGAAGTTTTGATGGAGGAGGTGGGAGGGATATAGTTTGAATAGTATTAAGGGTGCTTAGTTTGTGCTGAGCTATTAATTTTGTTGATGAGTTGTTTTATTATGAAAATCATCTAAGATAATGTTCCGTTATATGTTTCGATCCATACACTTCTAGTTGGGGGTTTACGAGAGCAAGACAATACAATACTTCTGCGTAATTATTGTCTTTCTCTTGTAAATTCTTGAAAATATCTCTCTTGTATTGGTCTTGTCAGTCAATATAAAAAGTATTATTGTCTTGTCTTGAAATTCTCGATCGTATTGGAGTTAAG
>UXGD01002348.1:0-26699 GCA_900474315.1 Torymus auratus | reverse complement strand
TGCTGCGCTCCGAATTGCTGCAGTGACCTTATCCTGCGCCCGAACTTTTGTATGGCCGTGCCCCCATAATATTTTTTAGTGAATTATTACGGATTGAATAAAAAAAAGTAAAACCTTGAATTTTCTTGTCCCCCACAATGACATAACTTTACTTCCTACAAAGTTTCTGGTCAGTATTCCAAAGTTTTATTCCAATGATGTTCTTTCTATGTCTTCTATTTATCGACAGAGAAATAGAAGTATAGAATAAAAAGAAACTGTGTGATTATTGAGTATCATATCTTCTTAAAATAAATTATTAATCTAAATTATCTTTTAAAACGAGAATTCGGTGCTTAGTTAAAAATAAAGAGTTATGTATGGCTTATTGATTCTTTAAGCTCGTAATAGACATTTCAGTCAAATTAGTAGTAACGTTGAATCTCTGAAGACTGAACTGACAAACTCAACTTCATTTGGTGTATAATTGTAAACGGTAATATTCTGACATAAATACAGTCAAAATGTGAAATTGTCATTTGCTTTTAAAGTGATATGGTATACAATCTGAATAAGTGACAGATTAATTATCGGAGAATCAAAATAAAGGATGAAAACTATAAATTGAACGAGAACAGTGAATAATTGATGAACATATATACGCTTTCAATACTATCTTACGTTTTGTCGTTTTGAAGGTATGACAATATTCGTCCGTTAAAAATAGCGCAAGTAATATTTGGATTCAGTATCAGATTCAAATTTTTTTCGTATATTAGATTTACTTATATTATTTACCAGTACTTTTCATATAGTTGATTATACAACTTGACTATTGTTTTGGCACTAGCCCGACTATCGCTAGAATTTTCAGAATCATTATTTAATATATATGAGTAAATCTCAGAAACTTTTAAAATTTGGGTAGCTCCGAAATTTCAGATTTGAAAGGCTATAACTCAAGTTCCTTACAAAGCATATGATTGAATGAACCAAGGCTCAAAATGTTCAGTCTTTAATAGAGGAATAAAAAAAGATCAACTTAATAATACAGGAAAACTTTTTATCAAAAAACTTACAAAAAGAGAAAAAAGTGGTAATTTTTTGCGATTTTTATATGTTTGTTGATTTAGAAAAAAAAGGTCACTCACCATCATTGTAAAATTTTTAAAGCTTTTTCTTTAAAATAAAAGGTTCGATTTAAGTCGAAAAATAGCCCAGAAGTAAAAAGTTAAAATCTCTGAAATCTGGGATATTTTTCATCTCACATCGATCTACTAGGGCTTAAATTGAAGTTTTTGTTATAAAGAAAAAACTCTAAAAATGTGAACAACGATACTAAGTGACCAATTTTTTAGATCGAAAAACCCATAATAATCATCAAAATGATCACTTTTTTCGCTCTTTTTGTAATTTTTCGTAGAAAAGCCTTCCTCTATCATTATTAATTTTTTTTTATTCCTCTATTGAAAAATGAACATTTTAAGCTTTGGTTCAGGCGTGTGCTTCGTAAAGAAGTTGAGTTATAGTCTAATATAAAATTATGGAGCAACCTAAAATTTTAAAAGATTCTCAGATTCGCTCAAACATTTATTTTAAAATTACAGACTAACATTCCCAATCAGTTCAGTATATATGTTTTTTGTTCGATTACATTGAAAACTATATCTATAACTGTATAAACTATATAAACTATACCAGTAAAAGACTAGAAATGCGCAACGATCAGAAAGTTTCTCTGAGCAAAGATTTGACTCTTTAAAAATTATGACTTTCCTTCCACCCCATCGAGTTCTCTAATTACCAGCAATTAGAGCCATCAGCGACCTCGCTTCCAGCTCACAGCCCACAGCCAACAGGCGTCTCATCTTTCCGCTACCTACCTTGCGCCCGGCGCGTATTAGGAATACGATAATAGGTATATTACAATAGCTCGTGTCGCTCACCTGTAATCGCCGGCCTCGGGCGTCATGCTGACGCACGTGGCGTTGTTCTGACAGAGGTCCTGATGGTCGTCGCAGTAGGTGAGGCGCTCGTCGCAGAGCTCGCCGGTCCAGCCGGGCTTGCAGCGGCACTCCCAGGGCTTCCTGCAGGTGCCCTGCACGCAGCCCGGATACGCCACGCACTCGGTGCAGTTGGCGCCGGTGTAGCCGACCCTGCAGCGGCAGGTATTCGGACGACGACAGAGCCCGTGCTCGCGACTGCAGCCCGCCGAGCAGATCGCTGCGTCAAGCGTGAACGACAAAATATTGTGTGAGTAACTGATGCGTATGTATACCTTCGCTTGTAAGCTGACGGTGGATCGGACGGAAGCTGGACATACGGCTCGCTGGATACGTGTCGAGCGCTTAGATCGTTAATGGGATTCGAAGGAAGCTTGGGGTAAATTAGTGAGGTATGAAGGAAAGGGTTTGTATTACATATATTATATTTAAAATAGAGTTTAATGAAACATCAATATGATGGAATATCGAAGAATTCATAAATTCAGTAAGGGATTATTACAGAACTGAACAATAAATGCATATTTGAAGATAACAGGCAAAAAGACCTTGTTATTTATTAATTAAATTTAATCATTATTAAGCAATTTAATACCAAAATTTATTATTGAATTTAATGTTGAATACACAATTATTAAATGATTAATATATTTTCTACACTAAAAGAACTGCTAGGATATAAAATTATTTGCCTCTAAAGCTGTCATAGACCACAAACGACTAAAAAATTACAACATAAAACTGAACAGTAAATTTCTCTAGTGCAGTGTTAGTTAAATTTTACAGTCTAGTACAATAAAACAAGTGTCTTTATGTTCAAACAAACAAATATATTTCATTTAATTATCTTATCATAAAAAGTTTTGTTAATATTATACTATACGTACGTGTTGAGCACAAAAATCCAGTCCATCCTGGCTCGCAACGGCATTCTAGGGGACCCTGGCACGTTCCGTGAACACATCCTGGCAAGACTTGACATTGCTTGCACATTGGTCCTTGCCAGCCCAGTCGGCATCTATGTACAAGTATTACTAATTAGAGTAATGTACTGGTTTGATTGTTAGATGCATTATAGAAATTTACGGCGTATTTGACATAAATTAATAAATTTTATGTTATTATTGCGATTGACGTAAAATAAATCATTACCTTACATAAAGGTACTTGTAATTAATCAATATTTCTTTTGCATGATTTACACATGTTTTACGTTATTTTATATTTTTTAATTATATGCTAATGAAATATTTATTATATAATACAAAAATGTTTGCGGTGTTAATTTACAACGTTTCATAAAACTTTTAAATTATATGAAAATTCAAAACAATGAAATACTTTGTTATTAAATAGCTACAGCTCATTGCACACATTAATGTTTAATAAATTTGTTATTTACTTATACGTTATACCATATTTATTTAAGAAAAGTAGATAGCCGTTATTTAATATTAATAATTCATTGATAATTTGCGGAAGCGTGAACGACTACCAAATCTTTTGCCACGTCATATATTATCCGTCACTTCTGAAACACATTATACTTTGACCAATAAAAAAGGCCTATTGTCAACAACTCACCTGCACTCGCCCGGCTTTTCGCAGTATCCCTGACTGGGGTTGCAGTTTTCATGGCATACTGGTTCATTACAGAACAGTCCCTTCCATCCATGATCGCAAGCGCACTCAAAGCTCACGTTACATCTAAAAAAATATACAAACAGCGTCACTCAGCAGCAAACACACATACACAATGACTCAGCCGTGTCTATTCATTGTATATACAAGACGAAGGAGAAAGCCGAGTGGCGCGAGAGCGGGAAAGTCCGATTTTCGTATTTCTGGTCACGATTGCGCTTCGACATAGTGTGAGAGTGTGACGAAACAGGATCCTCTCCTTTTGAGTTTAGGAGAGCTTCGGGCTTTGCGCGCGCGCGCGAGCCCGCGCGGTGAAAGCGAATACCGTTGTGTTGCGGATGCTAAAGGCGTATCGCCATTTTTCGCATCCCCCCCTTTTAGCACTGTGTCTCGGCGCTGTTTTTTCGGCGTTACACGGCGATGCGTTTGAACTGCGATACCGTTATACACCGCGTCGACCGAAAGGATGCGCTTAGGAGCTGCTACTGCTCTGTTGCGGCTGCTGGGTTTAAGCCGAGACAGAGAGAGAGAGAAGGGAAATTTAATGGGGGCGCTTTTTGCGAGGAGCTGAGGGACCGTTAAAGCTTTTGTTATTTTTGCGAGTGAGTTTCAGGTGTAAGTGCATGCGTTGCTAATTGAGTGGCAAGAAGCGGAATGAAAGGCGGTCCTCTTAATAGACTGCCGGCAAAAACGATTGAATAAAGTTATTTTAAAGTACACGATAAAAGAGCTCTCTGTAATACAACGATAAAGCGGTATTTTACTAGAGCTTAAAAAGTATTGGAAATTTCTTGGAAATTACAAAGATTACAGGAATTATATATAGATACTATAGGTATAATTTAATAGAGTGTCGTATATAGATGCCACGCTTTTTTGTCGATTTGGGAAAATTTAAAAGGAAAAAACAAATGCAAATCAAAGCTAATATATATTAATTTATATACATGATCTTTTATCCAGACTTTTATAGAGTTTTTTAAATAATTTATTCAATTGACTTTTCTCATATTCAATTATAGTTATGATAGCTGTTATTCAATCTTTTGTATATGTATAGTTGTGTTTGAATAAACGCACTGATTTCGCGTTATTGTTTTTTAGAATGAAAGGCCTGTCGTGGGTGGTGATATTGTAAAGATAGACTATTTTTAGACTACAAAGGCTTTGTTGCAAAGTAACAAAGATTGCAGCGTCGATGTTTACAGGAGCGACCGCACTAGCGGTGAAATTGTTTACACGCGTGAGTGTGCAACGCGCGCTGCCTAATGAACTGAGCCACCGTCATGTAGTAGGAGGCGCGCTTGATGTAGTTTCTACCGGCGTCGCTCATCCAGTGAATAAAGGATGATTAGTCTAGCTTGTTACAGGCCGTTGTTAGGGCTTTCAAAACATCAACTTTACTTTGATAAAATACAGATTGTTTGCTATATGTTGAATATAGGCTTAAAATGCCCTCTTAAATTGTTGTCGGAGCTAATAACAATGCAAGTTTCCTATATCAATAGCGAACGAATTAATTAAGAGCATAGGGGTTCTATTGTGTTATAATTAATTTCGGGTAACTTTTTAAATGAAAATAACGTTCTTCTGTTATTTTAGAACCGGCACGAAGTAGGTAAATTAATTTAAGCAAATGAGTATACATGCATTGACGCGGAACGTACCAGGAAAAGTTATAAGTGAATATCAACTGTTCGAATGAAAGTTTTACAGTAAAGAACTTTCTAGCGCAGAGAAGTGCGGGGAGGAATATCGATGCAACGGAGAGATGGCAGAGGAAATATCTCGTATGGAAATCTTGGAAATACAGTAAAACGAAATTTCAGGTGACATTTGTATAAATATACCCGAGAAAGCCAAGCTCTACTTTTGTGAAATGAACTTGTAAATGAGAAAGCAATTTTTCTTGTTTACGATTTCTATCTTTCCTTCTTTCTTACGTTTCGTTATTTACCAAAAGAGAAATCATTCAACCATGTGTGAGTGCGTCATGAAACTTTCTGTCGCGTATATTCGTTTGTCATTTTTAAATACGTTATATGTTACTTCTTTGTTATAAGAAGAAATAATTATGTTAAATAATTAATATTTTTAAAATTATTATATGAAATATTGACAATATTGCACTATGAATACTCAAATAATTCTTTATTTACTTATGTAATGAATTTAACACGGTCTTTAGATGAGCCGAAAATTCTCAAGTAAGAGCAAATCGATCCACTTTTCCTATATCGCAAGAGCGTGCTGTATTTTGACAGACAATTTTCACTTCTCGATAGAAACATGTTAGGGGAACGGCGAAACTCACCTAAGAGGAGACAAAATTAAAAGAGAAAAGGTTAATATGCAATAATAATTTTGGAAGTGATGCCTATGAATAGCTATAGGAAAAGTGGATCAACTATAGCTCACTTGAGAATTTTTGACTCTTTTAAAGACCGTTAAATTCATTACACAAGGTCATTTAACTAGGAGTGTGACAAATTTCTCTAATAATTCTAAATTTACATTAAGTTTTGCTTCCAATCTATTTACAGTTAACTAATGGAGCATTGATAGCATCCCTTATACGATTTCAGATAGAAAACTACCTATTGACATTCAAAACAAACACGTAATTTAAACGAGTGACTTTCTCCCCAAAGATTTTCAATATTCGTCACCTTCCGAAGGCCTTTGTCTCTAACGAGCGCGCTCTTAAACTCTTAGAATACAGCAAGCCCACTCCAAGGCCCTCGAACTAATCACCAGCCGATACCTCGCAGCCCATCACCGACCATTCAGCGAACAATTACAGCCGTGAACCTCAGAGAGCCTTATGACCTTAACGACGCGCCACACGCGCCGTGGCCTCGTAAATCAGTCGCTTTCGACGCCCGCGCTTCTAGTTCTTCTTAGGGGTAGGATTTTTAAAACGATCTGTAAAAATACCTGCCATGCTGACAGCCGGGGAGGGCGACGCATTTGTCGCATAGCTCGCCGTAAAAGCCGAGCTTGCAGCGGCACTCGCCGGGTCTGCGGCAGTAGCCTTGAAGAGGGTCGCATCCTTTCCGGCAGATTGGCACGTCGCAGAGGTCACCGGTCCAGCCTAAATTGCGGCAAATCAGTCATGTTAGAAACGTGTCCGCCGAATGACAAATGCGAGGGTATAATGCCGGCGATTTTCGCAGTTCGCAATCGCTTATGCAAAGTTGCCGGAGCGACTTACAAAGGGAGGCTCTTGCATTATTGATGGCGGTGCTTTAACGCTAAAAGGAGAGCGCTCCTTTCCAGGAATCGTTATTTCACTAATCTTTACCTTTTTACTTTGCGAAAGTTACTCATTTTTTGTACAAAGATATTTGCGTGATAAAACTTGCAATAATTGACATTTGCATAATCATTTTTTAACTTTAAAAAAAATTTTTTTCATGGTGTTAAAACAGTAATGATGTATCTATACATATGATTATAAATGTTGAATTAAGAATTATTTAAACACTAAATGGTATTTGATAAATTAACTGTGAAAATAACTTTTGTACAAGCCATATTACCTGGTAAACATTTCACCTCTCCTGCTTCATCGCAGACATAGTGAGAACCTGGATGTTGGGTTGCCGGTATTTCGCAGGCTTGTTTCTTCCATTTAGGCACGTATCTGTATAAAAAAAAGAATTTTCGAACTTAAAATAAATTTTTTTTCTTCTATAGATATATATTCTTATTTTTTAATTAAGTATAGAATAAAAGAAGAACAAAAAAATAAAACATAATATTTCATTTTATTTATCATGAATTGCTTTTACCGAGCCTAATAGCTGCCGAAACAAGCCGGCTCTTATTCACTATCACTTTCCGCTAATGCTCCTTGGCTGCCCAACGAACATTGTCGCCGCAGCCGCCGTCTTTCAGTGTAAAACGAAACTCACGCGTATGTGTGTGTGTGTGCGCGACAACCGGACCGGCGCAGGCAAACCGGTCGGCGGCAGGCCGATGCGTCTGGACTGCACAGCGCCGCCGCAGACTTGACCAAAATGCGCGGCTCGTGCTCTCTATCTCCGGAGATCTCGCGAAATTGAAAGATCGCGCTGTATATAAGTTCCCACATATATATATGCGAAGTCCGATCTTTCTGCCCTTTTTCATTCGGCGGCTGATTTTATCATTTCGTTTTAATTTCGAGGAATAATTTATATTGTAGGTTTACAAAGTGCAGCCCTTATAGGCCTACTCGCGGGAGGAACGCGATTTACCTTGAAAATATAATCCGAGAGAGAGAAGTTGACTTTGTGGTGGTTGCGCTTTGGAGTTGGGAATTGCCACCACAGGCTTAGCGGTAAAAAAGTAGAAAGTGATGCGCGCGAGTTTTGTCAGCTGGTTAATGAGGTTCACGGGCACTTGCCTCGTCACGATTTTATTTCCGGGTTATTTACACCGGCGTTTATGGCGGCGACCGTTTAGAGTAGCCAAGTGGCTATCTTATTTAATAGTATCATTTAATCTTTATTATAGTGATATAATACAGATATTATTATGATTTTCATATTACGCTATTAATATTCATTCTTGACTATAGCCGTAAATAATTATGGGATATTCTCGAATTATATTGCAATATTTCGATTTATTGTTTCAATTATAAAGTTGTTTGATAATTTGTATTATTACATTACATTAATACGTTCAATGATAAATAATTCTAAAATAATAAAAAACGTTGTTTACAATTGATTGTATTAACAGTATGTAATTTGGCAATTTGTAATTAGCATTATAAATATGAAATTTCACTTTAGTAGCGAAAGTTTATTCTCAACGTGTATATTTTCACTCGCAGAGCATTGAAAATCTTGATTATATGTATTAAGGACGTGAGTGAAATTCAAAACAATTTATTGGCTTCATAAATGTCACAGAGAGAAGAGCTAATAAATCGATTAATAGGCACATCGTACCATACAGTGCCATCCATTCACACTTATTATTATTATTAACTATTAAATATTAAACAAGGCACACGTAAATTATATTAAAGAATTATTTATAATAACTTCTCTAATAACAATCATGATTTTATTTAACGAAGAGGCATTAACATTCCGCTGAAACACAGTATTCGCAATAAAAGTCGGATAGTCAATACCTTAGGTGCATGTTATTGTTTTTAAAATCGCACACCGGCACTTATAAGAAAAAGATTTTGATAAAATAAATAAAAAAAAAAAATAATATGTTGCACTGACCTGCTGGGTCCTGAGGCCTCGGCCATCGGCAGCTGTATCATGGTCCAGCCAACGGCAGTAGTGAGGGCCTGACCAGCAAGAGTGGCGCGCTGCAGAGGATCGCCGGCCGATCGGAGGAGCGCGGGACTCAGGGCCAGCGCGAGTAATAGCGCTAACATGGCTGCGATGGGTAATATGTGCTCGGGTGGTGCTCTCTCGCTGTTCTCTCGACTTCCTAGTCAAGACGAGACTGAGGAGGCAGTCGCAGCGGCCGCGACGACGCTTCGCGCGAGCCCGAGCACCGGGGATATAACGGGACCGGGCCCCCACGGCACTTTCGAGGTCACGGCATACTTTTCTGCACCTCGCTCGCACACACACACACGTACACATGCACACACACGAGGAGCTGCCCGTTAAAGCAAGAGAGAGTCTATGTGTGTGTGAGTGAGCGCAAAGTACGCGAGGTGGATATCGTTGTTTTCGCGCTCGCGGCGGACAGTGCAAGTTCAACGTACGGGCGAGCAAGCGCAGGCGAGCGGGGGAACGCTTTGCTAGAAGGATCTGAGCGCGAGGAAGAGAGCGGGAAAGGTATAAAGGGAGAGGAAGAGAGCGCGAGATTTATCTCGATCGCGCGCGGCCGTGGAGCGAAGGAGCAGGAGGAGGAGAGAGAGAGCGAGGGAGATAAAGGAGTGGAGAGAAGAAGTGCAGCGAGGAGGAGGTGGAGTGACAAAAAAGGAGAGAAGAGAGGGAGGTAGCGCGAGTGGCAAGAGGAAAAGGAGGAACGAGTCTGCTTTTAAATGCTGCATGCGCATCGGAGAGAGAGAGAGAGAGAAAAGGATTTTTGCGCGCTCTTGCTTTTGAACGCGCGCGCATGTATGCGTTTCTTTGCCGAGCTGCAGCTCTCTGCTTCGCTCGCTTTGGCTTTTTGTCGTGTTGAACGTTAATTGGGTGTTGGCTGGGATTCGAGTGCGAGTCTCGCGTATACGTGGGTTATTGGTAGGTGTTAATGGCGAATTTATCTTATTGGATAGGAAAATCTGCCTCGAGGAGGACGAGAGTATACCTGATGCATTGTGTTAATAAGTTATTGTGATAAAGTGGGAGGGATTTTGAATAATTGTATATCATTATAAATTTAGTATACGAATAATCGTTTTAGACGCTTCTTGCGAAATTACCTATGTATAATAGACAACGTCTAGTTGAGGTATTATATGGTATTTCAAAATTTGGTTGATTACATGGATTGAGTTATGATGTAGAATCATATTATGCAATCAATAGCTTTAATAAATTTTACTTGAATTTTGAGTTTATTTTGGAAAGTATTGGTACTCCGTTTTTCAACAAAGTTTATGTACTTTATGAATAAAATTTATATGATCTATAAGTTTGCGTATATTTGCTCAAAATGTTTTTATGATTATAGTTTCTACACCCAGAAAAAATTCTTGTAATCGTTACACTATAAAAGTACGAGACTATGGTGGAATAATGTCACAGACTTAAAATATAATAATCGTTGTAATTCAAAATATATATCTAATCTGTATGTAAAATGGTAAATGATGACATATTTTCAACTATATTTATAATACAAATACCAAAATCTTGTTATTTTATGTATGAGAGACTTGTCATAACAGACCGCATTTATATCCAAAATCTTATAGTTAAACACTGTAAATAATTTAAGAGAATATCTATTTACTCAAATAGTTATTTCTACCGTACGTTTTTCTCTCGGTGAATGTACGAATTCAAGGGGTTTTGCTATTAAATAGCCAAGGGCTTACCGAGGAACTAAGAATATCTTTGAGCAGTTTTTTATGTCTTTGCTCAGTTTCATATTTAAAGGAGTTGTGAATATACAGGATATATCAATTTATCGGTATATTTCTTTTATAATAATTATAAATCCAGTAATTATAAGGTAAGTCGCATTATTTTATTATTTTAAAAATTTGTAACATGCACTTATTTTCATATCCTGCTTTAAAAAATTATTATTCTCCTGTTCTTCAAATTCGAGTACTTAAAAGATCCTTAATTGTACGTAAAATGACGAAAATTAAGAAAGCGTAACACGAAAATTTGCTTGTTGTGCGGTTTAAAAACACTGAAAGGACCTCTTTTAGCAAGAATTACTGACAATTATGTAATTATGGTAGCGCAGTGACGTCGTATATAATTAGCGCCATAAATCATGAGCATTATGTTTATCGCATTGAATCGGGCAAATATTAAAAAGATATTAACTTTCTCACGAAATCGTATTGAGGAAAGGTAAAAGCGATTCAATGCATCAGAGTGCCTATAAATAACCCGATGATTTTCTCGCACAAGCGCGCGCAACTGCAGTTTACTCTAAAACCGCAATCATCCCCGCGCCAACGATGCCTTCCGCAATCTATTGTAGGCATACAAGTCTGCCATATATATACCCAAGCTCCGTTTCGCAGACTTTACGAGCTAGCTTATGCCGATATTTCGTTTCTAACGTTCAACACACTACAGGCTATACAGCGTCTAAACTCTAAAAATCCCAAACCACAAACGTACGACTATTATCTATATGCGAGAGCCCCTCTCGATCTCTCGGCATTTCCGGGAGGCCGAAAACGCCGCCGCCGCCGCGGATTACACCCAAATCCACCGCTACACTAATTCTAATGCCGTGAGGAACGCTCATCCCGCGCGCGGCGATCGAGCTTTTCACACCGCGCCCGGATTATTACGTTACGTACGACGTGCGTGTGCGAGCGGGGCTAACGAACGGTCAGCGTGAAAAATGCCCCCGAGCGGAAGATTGACGCTAATGCGATCGCGCGCAATTACTTACGAGGCCGATGTACCACGCGCCTACAATCTGTGTGTGTGTGTGTGTAGCGTCCATTAGGACAGCGTGGGGGAATATCCGAACGAGTTAGGAGTCGTAAGCGGCTTTATTCAGCCGTCGATGCTGCACGTGCATTAGAATAGGGACGATTTAGGCTATAGGCTTCATTCTTTTTGACACTTGGAAGAGTATCGTAGGTTGCGTCATTTTTTGTGAACGATTACCATGTTTGTCAATTTCGGATTTTTCCGAGTTTGTATTACAAAGGAATCATTGTCATAGCATTTTTTAATTACCATCCATTAATATAGTTTGTGCCAATTTCCAATAAAAGACTGCAGTTTCTTGTAAAACAAACTTTGCATTAATATAAATATTGAAATTATTAAGTAACAGAAATCAGATTGGCATAAATTATCAAAGCTGTTAAAATAACTTAAAATCTTATAATAATAAATATTTGTGGTAACAACACCAATACCTCCGAGAAGGCAATAAAAGGATAAATGAAGCTAAGAAACAAATTGATGAATACATTTGCACTTTTTATGAAACACTTGTTAAAGTATCGATGACGCAAGCACACGGCGAGCGCAAAATATTAGCTGTTAAAGATAACAGTAACCGTATCGCGACAAGTCGATCAAGTGCGGCTTTCACGAGTCGAGCCGGCGAAATTCGCCAGAAGAAAGGCTTAAGATTCCTGGAGGGCGCGAGACCAGAAGTAAAGTGCTTACGTGCGATCGGGCACAAATACGCGCGCAGGCACCGAGCGAAATCCTTCACGGGGTTTTTTACGCAAATCCTGCAGTCATGCGTGTAGTTCGTAACTTTTATAAGCCTGGTACAAAGTTTTTTAAAATTAGGTATAAGATTAGATAGAAGATTGCAGGTTTCTTTCTAATTATTTATTGTAGCAGAAATATCTTACTCGCTAACCCTTCGCTTGGTTTAAATGCTTCATTTGAATTGTTGTTTTTATATTTAAAACATTGACATAATAATTATAACATTATTTTACAAGAAAGCATCAATGAATAAAGGTTTATTAGTCAATATTTTTTAAATTTATTAGCCATATCGACTACATTACCTTATGAGATACGTCATTAATCCGCGTTGTTTTAAGTAATATCCCCAATTGGCCAAATCCACCTTTTGATCACTATCAATAAAAAATAAACGATCTATAATGCTGGTTTAATTAGAAGCAGGCATATCATTGTATTTATACCCAATATATATATGAGCAAATCCGCCATTCAATTTTATGCATCTCCGTATTATGCCGTGCGTGACACACTAATACGGATTACAGGAATGATTTTCTACGTAAACATTGAAGATGTTACACCCTGTCTCGTTTATGTGCTTAGGACGGCATAATGCGGAGATGCATAAGACTGTAAAAACAAAAAACGTTTTCAAAAGTTAAAAGTACGGTAAATTTGCTCATATAAACTTTAGGGGTGTTCCGGGGATTCGATTTCGTAGCTAATTATTGATAATTTTGCCAATAATTTATTAGGGGAAGATGGGGCGAAATGGGTAGTGGGGCGATATGGGTTTTGGCGATATTTAAAAAATTAGAAACTATTTTGCGCTGAAAATTTTTTTGGTTATGGCTAAAGTTGTAACCCATGTACTTAAAGTGGTAGAAACTGTAACAGTCGAGTATAAATAATTAAAAAAATAAAATACCCAAATGTGCCCCACTTGGAAATCTGTTAGCAATATGACAGCCTGACTCCATTTGATTTACATGGGGAAACCCATATCGCCTCACCTCCAAACTGATGGGGCGATATGGGCTTTCCTGTTATCGCCTTCGTTATATTAATGCCTTTCAATATCTTTGCATTAATATCAATAATGAAGTGTATTTATCTGTAGATGAAGAATTGCTGAATACTTCAGGCATGTTACGGTATTTTTCAAAGTTCAATTAATATTTTTAAAAGCGAAAATACCCACATCGCCCCACCTTCCCTTAGCGTAAAACGGTGCGGAAAATAATACGGGACGAGGGCGAGAACGCGCGAACACGGGATGCAAGAGCATAGCACGCCGGTGCTTGATTGACGCGTCGGAGGCGAGATTGAAGGCAAACTCGCTGGCGGCGGCGGCGGTAGCGCAGCGCGTGTGACTTTGTCAATTCTAATCCCACCCCGCCTCCCTGAACGTATGGCCACCGCCGTGCGCGCACTGTCACTAAAGCACTTCGCGCTAATTAGCCGCGGCTCTCTCGCACGCGCGCGTCGACGCAGGTATGGAACACGCGCGCTCGATGCGGCTCGGCTCGTGATTTTCGAGATAATCGGGAATTACACGGCCCGGGCGTTAATTGCCCACTTGGTCGCTCGATTTCTCTCCTCTACTACATACCGCTGGCTATGCCTGCGCGTGTGTATCGGCCGGATAGGGGCGAGAGTAGGAGGAAGGGAGAGAGAGACAGAGAGAGAGAGAAAGAAAGAGATAAAAAGAAGAAGGTAGTAGTATAGTAGGGTGAAAAAAAAACAAACGGAGCTGCGGTTCGAGTCAAGGAGAGAGAGAGAAACACAGTAGCCGATGAATTATTCAAAGTGTCTCGATGCTCGCGCGCGCGCGCCGCTCCTTAGACGGATCCCTCTCTCTCTCTCTTTCTCTGTTTTTTCCCCCTTTCTCTCGCTTGCCGCCTTTTTGCGAGCACCCAGATTAAGATCGCGCACAGGCAGCGTCGTCGAGCTGTCACGAGGCGGCTGCACTGCCGCGGCGGCACAGGTGCCTTCTACGGTCGCGCGACTCGCCGGCTCTCTACGGTGCGATTTAGTGCAACTCTAGAGCTGTAAACATCGCGCGCGCGAGCCGGTGAGTTCGCTTTTTTCCGAGAGAGAGAGGGTGGGGTATGGTATTATGCGTGGGGGTAAAAAAATTTCTGAAGGCAAGAGAAAGAGAGGAGACTCATATTTTATTTATCGCTCGCGAGCTCGATGTTTCAATTCCCGGGGAGGTATGGCGGCGGTATACTTTTTTTTGAAGTTTTGAGGTTTGAGATTACCGGATAAATGATTTTATTTAGGGGGGGATCTGGTGTGTTGGTGGTACGGTATGTGCAGGTTTTTGTTTGTATGACAGCTGGTTACGGGAGTAGTGTGCGGTAAAATATAGCTGTGAAATAATGTAGTTATTTTGTTCTTATATAATAATTAATGCATACTTCTATAGTTTGTAAAAAGTGTGCAGTGAACGGTAGAGTTTTAGAATCATTTTTCGTGTTGATCCATATCTTTTTAAGCGGACGTTTTTGTGACGGTATATACTGTGGGTTCCTAAATTTTTTCAATTTTCAAATTCATATTTAATTTCCCCTTGAAAATGTTTGAAAAAAGACCACGGATTTTGAAAGATCAACGTTCTTTTACTTCGGAAATGATACCGTTCTTAAATTTTGCGATGAAGAACTAGGTTTTTCTGGGCAAAAAATCAATAGATCAATAAATGTCCACTTGGGAAGATTTAATTTTAATTATTACAGATTTAATGGGTAAAGAAGTAATACAAAAATTGCTTCGACAAAGAAAAAGTCTTGGAACAGCAACAATTTTCGGGTCAAAAAATGTTTACCAATAATAATTTACTGTCGAATGCAATGGATATATTATGTACCACGTGAGCCCATTTTGATTACAAAACACTAAATTACAAATTCCAAACATGGTAAACGTCAAAAATTGTAATACACGTCTTTTTGCGTATGATATTAACAAAATTCACGTTTTTAATCCACGTGATATACAGCATATTATTTGAAAATATTGGATTTGAGAATTTCACCAAAATCAGTAATTAATCATACAGCCCTTTTTCGCGCACACAAATAAATGCTAAATCACATTTTCAGAACTGATTTAAAATAAAATTGCTTTTTGTGCTCCCCGCCACACACGAGAGCTTCAGTATTATATACTGTGTATACCTGGCGCGCGTTCTGTGTGTACGTCGTCGACCAAATGATTTGTTATTAATATCGACAGTTACATACCGCTTGCGTATATATATTTCGATAGATGAAAAACGTAATATAAGAATCGAAATATCAAATTTCTCATTATATTCAAATTTACAATCAAAAATATTACATTTCAGCGTGAGTTCGACGCGTTGTAATATGTAATAATAAAAAAAAGGAGAGAAAAAACAAAAAGGGAATACGACGCTGCCCGCTGCCCAAATTACATTGCAATATATTATAAATATATTGGCGCGCTCGTAATGTCGCTGCCTTCGTTTCCTTCCAGTGCCGATTAGGTATTTAAAAAACGAGAAAGGCAGAGAGAGAGAAAGAGAGAGAAAAAGAGGAAAAGCCAAACACAAAGGCCGACTGACAGACACGTAAGAGGCCTTAATCTAGAAAGCGACTTCCTGCAGCAATTTACAGCGCGCGAGCGCGCTCATCGAATTTGCATAAACATCCGCGAGAGTCCGCAAGAGATCGGGAGGGAAACGATCTCTCGGTAGGCATACACGCGTAGTGCCGGCGCGGTGCGCACAATGCGCCGCTCGCGAGAAAGAATGCAAGAATGCAGCGCGACGAACGGACGAGAGAGAAAGAACACTTATACGTGTGTGTATGTGTGTTCAGCAAGGCAGCCAGGAGACGATACCCGAGAGAGGAGGAACACGAGCCACTGGCTTGGATTGCGGCGAGGAGTTAACCGGCTCGGTACTCTCTCTCTCTGCCATCGCGCTCCACTCTGCCCTTGTCACTCGATCAAATCAGCGTGTTATTACACGCGGTGCGAGCGCAAAATGCGCCGGGCAAAAGTGAGCAGCGCGAGAGCCCGAGCTTATACACACATACATACACACACACGCGTGCACGAATACACGCGGCTATAGCGTATATATAGGCGTACGAAGCGCGAGAGAAATAACTGGATTCGGTAATCGATTGCGTAATCGCTTCGGTTCTGCGGGCGTGCTGCTGCTGCTGTCGCTGTCCCAGTCCGGAAACGAGGACGCCGCGCGTCGCGTCGCGCGTAATTACCCCCGTGTGCCCGTAGGCCAATTGAAATCGCGGTGTAGCGCAGCGCTGTACGGCCGATGACACGACGAGTGCACGCGCGCGTGTGTGTGTACGTAAGCCACAGAGATGCGGCCCGCGAAAGAATGTCGCTGGCCGCTCGATCGCGTAGTTGGGCTGTGGCCGATTAGCGGTTTTATAGGCGCTGGTGGGGGGTGATGATTACTAGGCCATTGGTGTGGTAGGAGTGCGCGATTGGAAGGGATGTGAGACGTGTTGTGTGTGTATATAGGTTTTGGCATTGTTGTGGTTGGAGTTCTTAGGGTTATACGTACGCTGAGAAATAATTTTTGTAAAAATTATTATTATTTTGGGAAAAATTACCATACTGTCTTGTAGAGCCACCGTAGAATGTAAAAACCCAAAAGATTACCATAATTTATAAGAAATTTTATTAGAAATATAGGGACATTTATTACAATGTGTTTTTGCAGTCTGTGCAGTGGCTTTACTATAGAATAAGTATGGTAATTTTTACAAAACTTTTTTCTCAGTGTAGGACGTAGAAATTTTCATGATAAAAGGAAGGAGAACACATTTTATATAGTAAAAAAAAGCAGAGCTGGAAATAGTCTGGCGTCCGAGATTTTTTTCCTGAAACCAACTGAATTCAAAACCGCGCTGCGAGCGTATATCTTTTTATCATATCCAATTCTGAGATGAATTCTTGTATGAGAAACCAATTTAGAGACGGTTCGTTATATAGAAGATAATACCTTATCGTAGAAACTTTATTTTTTTCATGTAACAAATCAGGATATAAATTTATAAAATTGAAAAAGAATGGTGGGGATCAAAGCAATTGAGTTTAACGTGAAACAAACGCGGGTCTGGTAAAAATTATGGGAATTTCATTATAATTTTTACCAGACTGCAATAAGTTATACCGTGTGCATACCATACTGTCGCGGTATTTGTTACGCAAAAATTCAAAAAAAAAAAAAGAAAGCAATATCGAAGTGCAGATTTTCATAGGCATATGGCAGCTGGAATGACTACTGTCCTACCCGTACCCAATCCCTACACTTAATTACCTATCAAATGAACCACTCCATCCTCACGAGCGCGCTAGCCTAGAAACCCCCGTTCAGCACTCTGCTATACTCCGAAAAACCGATGCGCTCGTTCACTCGCACTGATGAGCCTCTCACTCTCACTTTCCACACACAGACACATACACACACGCGTGCATACTCGTTCGGGCGCGAAAGGATAGGCCGAAGATTCTCAGGCCGTTCATGTTTCAGGCAGGTTGATATTTCATACAGAGAGAGAGAGCGAGAGAGAGGTGCTGCGTCGCCGCGCGACGTTGGCCTATACAGTACGCGCGTGCTCATAGGCAGTGCAGTGTCCACCTCCTCGTCCCTACGTCAGCGATATTGTTATACGCGAGCGGCAGCGGCGCGAAGACTCCTACGAACAAAGTGCGGTTTCGCGTCCGGCTCCTTCGGGGCTTCGCCGCCGCCGCCGCGTATGTAGCTCAATGTGCATACGCGCGTATGTGTGTGTGTGTATCTCGCTTACTCTCTCGGTGCCCCGTCAATGTCTTCATTGTCCGGCGAGCGTGAGAGAGTCGGCTCGACCCGGTAATTGTGAGCCCCCTCGTGCGTTAACGCGCGTGTAGGAGAGAAGAATTTCCCCGTTATGAAGCAAATCGATGTACGCTGGAGGAGTGAGAGAGGGAGAGTGCGGTGTTAGATTGCGAGCGAGGAAGGAGGAGCTGCTGATTTTTCGCGCGACTGGAGAGCGTGAGATAATGCGGAGGTTAAGGCAGGAGATTGCAACAGATGCTTGAGCGTGGAGTTAAAACTGCACTCGTTCACTTTTCGTCCTGAATGATTTGCTTTCATGTTTGATGCTTTACTCGCGGGAGTTTTATCGACAAGCATCGGTATAATAGTTCGCGGTAAAAGCTTTCACAGTTCGTTCAAAATTTGTCTATGACGTAGTGCGACTCGAATAAAGGATCCGATATAACCGCGAGGGCAAATTTGTTGTTTTTTTTTCGGTATATAATATTTTACAAATCTATTTTTAATTGAACAACGCTGCGCATAACAATATTGAGCGATGGATACGACGCGCGCGGGCATTTGAGAGCCAAAAGCCGAAATTCAATAAATTTTTCACGGCAACCATAAAGTGTTAACAAAAATAACCGCTATCGAACTTTCAACCGCTAATACGGCCAATTACATTATATCGGCACTTTATACGTGCGCGCTTATACACACGCGAGAGCAATTATTCCAAGCGGTTCTCGCGAAATACGCGCCAAAGAGAGTGAAGAGACCTGTACGAGGGCCGCTTATGGGATTACAGCGGGTATTAGCAGACTCGAGCTTGTCCCCCGCGCCTGCCCTCATCCCTATACCTCCCCCCGACACGCTTGCGCCGCGCGCCGCCTACTTCTGCTGAAATCCTTGATAAGCTTCGCGTGTATCCTGCTCCCACTCTCTCGCTCTCTCTCTATTTCTCTCGCACTCTCTATCTCTGTCTCTCTACAGGTATTCGACCAATTCGCGCCTTCGGGCGAGCTCACGGAGGGAAACGGCAGCATGATCAATATAATCCGATTTATTCAAATTACACCTGTTTTACAATGTTTCGCGAGTGCAGATTATTAGACGTGTGACGTGTGCCGAGAGTAGAGAGTGGGAGAAAGAGAGAGAAGAGGACCGCTGTCAGCAAGTCTACCTTGGTCAGAGTAAGCCTCGTATTTTACGGTATTTGCGCAAGAGGATTTGAAAGGAGTGTAGATTAATGGGGAGGGTGGAGGAGTGTTTGGCTTGTGAGATGTGTTTTTTTTTTCGTTTTGGTCGTTGGGTGTATGTGGAAGGGAAACGGATGAGATTCCACTTGTAAGCACCAAAAATTTATTATCAAATTTTATACTTTATCTTGTACGGAAGAGAGCTTATGAAATTTTGTGGTTATACGTCATGTATACTATTGCTTTATTCTATATAGCTATTCGACAGCCGGAGCTTTTTGACGGTGAAAATCAGTGTTCGGATGAGACATGCTACAAACTTGTTTCAAGCCGTTTGGAGCCCAAATGCGCTAGTTTTAAACAATTTTCGTACGCATGTGTTACTATGTGGGTGAGTATTTTATTCGTTGTGAAATTTTTTTATATTCTACATTCTTGCATTATTTGCAATATACATACGTGAATATTGGACATGCAATCATTTTCATTTATTTAAATTTAGAAAGTAAGGAATAAACTTTAAACAAAAGGCGCGATACTATACGAAAACCATCGTATAATTTGCTTGTTAGAAATTTATATTTTATGTTGGATGTTAGATCATATTCATTTTTATTGTTGCCCTAATTTTCTTTTCTATTGTTGAAGATTTTCATTACACTTAAATTTTGTTTCATTTATTTTATCTGTTTAGAAAAAATTATCTGAACGCCCTACTTAATTGCTCTACGATAAAAAAGCTTCTTTACAGATTAAAAAAATTACAGCTCCATGAGCACGAAGAGAAAAAAATCGATTTATGCATTTGCCGTTCGATTATGTGGACGTTCAACATCAGAGTTCACATATATAACAACGCGAAAAATGCGCGTGGCGCGCCCGCTGGCTGGCCTTTGCCGGCTGCTCTCATATGTTTAATTACAAATTAATTACGTAATATGTAATTCATTATATGAATAACGAATTCACCATCTCTGCCCATTCCCGTTATGAAACGCAATATCCCAAAGCCAGGTGAATTCATAGCGAATAGAAAACGAGCGCGCGCCAGATGCCCCGCCGACAGACGTAAATCCTGCCACACGAGACTTACACGCGACTTTCCGCATCTTTTTGATCAGAGAGAGAGCACGCGAACTCGAGCGAAACAGACCGCAAATTAGCCTCTGCAATTTCCGCGGCTCTCGGCTACCCAAGCATCGGAAGAAGAGGTGTGTCGTCGTCTCCGATTCTACATCTCGCGGCAGCACTCGAGACCCAGCGGCTCGTTAACCTAAACGCTCTTGCCGTTTTCTTTTTTCACCTCCCTCAGTAACGAGGACGTTAAATGCTCGCGAGGGTGGCTACAGCGCTAAAAGTCGCTCTGCCTCTTTGAAAGCGACGCTGAGAGGGCAATCGATCCAAGGCTGCTGAGCGGGCTAGGGTGGGATCGAAAAAAAGCTGAGGGTTACACAGCCGGGATATTCATTACGGAGGATGAGCGAGCTGCGGGTATATATCATGTACTGATAAATGCGCTGAGACGCGCTAATTCCTCTGCGACGAGCAAGTATATATACAGGAAATATTTTTGCCATTCCTTTTTTATATACCCATCCGAGGTTTCGAAAAATTCTACAGTTGCGTGGAATGCGATTTCTCCGTTGAGCGATACCTAGGAATGTGTGGCACGCGCTAAGTCCGAGACAAAGTCAGGTGTTTGCACGCGTGTGTGTGTGTGGGTGGGTGTGTTTCTGGGGAAGTGTAACTATATCTCATCGTATTTTACGCTTCATAGGCCAAATGGTAGTACAACGACACGGATATAAGTCCGCGAAGACGTCGTACCTATATATAAGTAATTTTCGTTCTTTTTCGTTCCGCTTTATTATTACATATGTATATATATGAAACGGTGGTGGTGTCGTAAGGCGCTAATGCGAATATGAGCGCGCATTATACGCGTTGCATTCGCAGCAGCTCGAATGACGAATGCGCGCGGCGTTTACCTGAGCTCTGCGCAGTCAGTGCGAGGCTCGCCGGCAAGTTCGTTTGTCATTGCGAGTATAGCAGTGCGACGCGATGAGTGAGAGAAAAAGGCAAATGACCGCGGGGAAAATAGTCGCGTATATATTATGATTTACTCGCGTGCTGAGCGCGTACATTGAAACAAATTTATATTCGAACGACCTTGGTGAGAATATATATATAACGTTCGTATTGTATCTTTTGCGGAAACAGAGCAGCGTTTCCTACTCGTTCTCGTTCATTTTCCCGAACATTCTTATTCACGATCATTCTCGTCTAAAAAGAAACCATACTTAACACAATATATACCTTCTATGTATATAGGTACCGCGTTTCGCGCAACAGATCGGACAGACGGACAGCGAGAGCGCTGGATAATCTGATTGAGTCGTCTAATTAAGCGCGGCGCGCACGCATCGCGTGATTCGATTGGACGCACGCGCGTGCGTTCGCCCCGGCGCATATATATATGTATAACCGTAAGCCGCTCGCAGTAGCTCGGAGTTGTCGCTGCGCTCGTAAGACTTTGTTAAGCCCGTGTTGTCAGAGAGAAGAAAGTGGGTATAGGGAAGACGGCGAAGAAGAAGAAGAAGAGTAAGACGAAGAAGGAGAAGAAGAAGGCGCGAGCGCCTGCTAATCCAAGATTTATCTTGCCAGCGATTTAAGCGAACCTGCTGCCGCTGCTACTGCTCCCGATCTCATTGCTAACCCGCATTTTTTGTCCGTGTCTCGGTTCGGCGGAGAAAGAGAGAGTTTTTTTGGGAGGAAGAAAGAAGAGTGAGAAAGTGGACTGGCTCGTTAAGCAGCCGCGTCAAATTAAGGAAGACGCGGGTAGGAAGGGGTTATGCGTTTTAGCGAAAATTTTCGGCTTCAACGCGGCTACCGGAGAGAGAGAGAGGCAGTAAATTTCGAGGATGTCAGGGCGAGTTAATCTTTTGACTATAGCGTCGGAGGGCGCGCTAAAATTAGACTCTCCTGTGGGCTTGAATTCAAATACGCTCACGCACACGTGCCAGTGCACTCCGATTACGCACAATATGATCGCGACAATAAATATAAAACGAAGGTGAGGAGTCAAAATTTATATCCCGAAAGAAAGGGAAGGCGAACACTCGAAGAGTTCAACGGGCTAAATCAACAGGAATATTCAGCGTGCCTCTCATAGCCTCGTTAGCGCGCCGCAGAATCAGAATATATACCTTCTTCCCGTGCGCGCGCCTTCAGCATATTGCAGCAGGCATATCGTCGTAGCCGGCGTTGAACGAAAATTGTAATTTCCCGCGGAGCAAAGTGGATAATAGATAAAGATAAAGAGAAAGAAGGCGGTAGCTGCTGCTGCTGCTCGGGCAGAAAAAACACGCGAGAGAAGGGGGTCGGCGAGAGAACACGGCGGTAGTGGCAGCTTTCCCCGGTAGATGCATTATTCATGCGGCGGGAGAAAATACGATATGATCCAATATGTGGCTCTCTCTCTCTCCGGTTGCGCGAGGAAAGACCAAAGCCTCCGCGCTAAGCTGCCGAAAATTGCCGCTCGAATTTTCGCGTTATATTCCGAAGAGGTTGGTATATAGGTAGAGATCTCGCGGTATATGCCTGCGGATGAGATGTTGTATACGTTGTCGATGGATGTTTAATTCGCACGAAGAAGGGTTTGAAAAAGTGTATTTGCATATTTCTGGAAGAATGGTCAGACATAGTATGATATCGCGTAGAGGGGGAGAGGTAATAAATTATTCTCGACTTTGAATACCCGACGTTTAATAATAATTACGCTACATATACCCACGCCATCCCTATTTTCCGGCAAGAATCATGCTCCATTAATAAAAAAAGAGAGAGAGAGAGAGGGAGAAAGCGGAGAAAAAGAGAGAAGAAAAGAACATCAGCCCCGACGACATCGCTAATACGTATAAAAGTCAGCGCTCTCGCGGCACTATAAAGGACGCGTGCCTTTACGGACGATTATAAAACCTCAGCGCGCGCACTGCACGCGCGATCCGAACACACACTACCTATAGGAGAAAGAGAGGGGAAGAAGAAAATCGGTTACGAGCCGGTTTTACGATCGCACACGCGCGCGCGCGCGTTGCTCGAATTTCAAAAGCCGCGAAATTTATTCGCGCGCCGCCGCGTGTGATAAGAGCAAAGGCGCGTGACGCGAGGCCCGAAGCGTATTAACACACAATGAGATAGTTTCGGAACTGTAGAGGAGGGGAGACAGGGACATACCGGGTGTCCTCACCTGCGCATGCGCGCCTGTTTTTATGGCTGCTGGTGAGAGGATTTTATGCATCGACGCTGCGCGTGCTACATGCAGTGTGTATAGTGCCTTTTTTCAGGTAATTAGGTATAAGCGAGGCTCGCGAGAGTTCAAGTTACCATGACGAAGGGCCTTAATAAGGTAGAGAGCGTATGTGAGGGAATTGATTTATAGGATTCGTTACGCGTAGGCGAAGAGCTGTGATATCGGCCCCTAATTGGGCAAAAAACGCGGATTTTACGCTCTCTAACGAAGCTCGCAGTCTGCGGTCACAATGTCTATACTTCCCGGACTCTTTAAATATTAATATTGCAAAAATATAGGCGCGGAGGGATATATATATAGTAAAGGCGCATATCAGGCTTGTTACGGACGTCGGGGCCTGTAAAAAACAAATTACCCCGTAAATATCAGTGGCGATTTTCGCCAATAATTATTATACGGGTTCTCGAGCCGCAGCAAGGAGATCAGCTAAGCATAATGTCTTTTCAGGAGCAGGCAAACATAAAAAGAAGCGCAGCCAAAAGAAGAAGAAGAAGAAAAAAGAAACAGACGAAAGGGACGAGACACGAGATCTTTACACACTGCGAATGAATTTTTCAGGGGACACAGCGTGTTTTGCGATCGCGCCGCTGCCGCCTCCCGCGCCAAAAAGCCGACTATGTCCCTATATCCACGCACGCACGCTCGACGCGATCTCTCTCCCTTCTTCGGCTCTCGCGGGTCTCCATTGTGTGCGGACGCTTTGATAAATTACCGAATAATTGTCAAATGCGAGAAAACAAAGAGCAGCGGCGGCGGTAGTGACGGCCAAAGAAACTCTCTCGCTTTCTCGAGGGCGAGAACCGACGGCAAGGACGCGCGCGCGCGCGCGAGAGTTGCTGCTCTCTTATAAAATGCATAAAATGTACAAAATGCGAGCGCGAGACAGAGACAAAGGGGCCTACAAGGTATACGCGCGTATAAAGGGGAGAGAGCGACTTTTCAGCTGGTAAATAAGGGAATAAAAATTGCCGACTTTATTTGCCGACACGGGGCGGGTTCGGTTACTCGCGCGCGCGACGTTTATACGCGCTCCTTCCTTTCCGTATATATATATGTACAAAAATACGTACACGCGCGTGAGCCACGTGGGAACGCGGCCTGTGTAGCATGCAAAATCTCATTCTCGCGTGCGTTGCGCGCTTTTGCCCGACTTTAGCCGGCGTTAAGCCTTTGACCGTGATTGACTCTGTATAATTTATCGATTCGAAAGAAGGAGAGAGAAAGAGGCCGAGAAAGGCCGTAAACTCTTAATCAGCGATTTAATTTCGGCCCTGTCGCTTCTACGCCTGCCTCTGAGTTTATTTATCTTTTCGCCAGTCGTTCGTGACCGGACACCTGCTATACACCCTCGCAAAGATTAAAAATCCCCTAATTTCTTAATCGCGTTATACAAACTCTCGCTCTCTCTCTCAAAGGGACTCTCCTTTTTCAGCGCCGTCTTTTTATCGCCGGGCAGACGACTGATTGAGCCGTGGGGGCGCGCGAGGGTGTTTGCACCAGCGAGTATACGGGAGGAGTAGGAGACCGATGGGTGTGACGCCGCGCGCAACTTCGAGACCGACGACGCGGTAGATGTAGTAATGGCCGCGTGCGAGTTGGTTGGACAGTGACAAAGTTCGACGGCGCAATGTGCGTGTGTGCACGCGCGATTTCAGTTAATCGGCCGCGGTTGAGAGGCTTGCCAAGTGTAAGATATCGGCTGTAGTGCGTGATGGCGCGGGCTGTTGTTGCTGAGCGGCCGACGGATACGGTGAATGCTGTTGTAGGCGAGGATAGTTTCGAATGAGGGGTGTGGGTAGGGGGCAAAATGAGGGATTGAAGTGGGTCGAGTGGAAGATCTCGAGGGCTGCCCGGGATTTAGGAGGAGTGTTTAAGGCGCAGATGTAATTTATGGAATGTTTAAAGTCGTCTCTAGGGGAAAAAGATAGAACATATATTATGTTAAAGGACAAATAATTTGTTGTGCATAGGTAATGGAAATGCCAAAATGTTTTTTATTTTTTATTTTTATTGCTTTCTACTTATGTTAGAAGATTATTAGAACTTGCGAAAAAGTATGCAATAATTTCGTATAATGTAACCATTATCCGCTTGCAGCAAATGCCCTAATTCTAATTCCCGCGTGTACTTGTCAATGTCATTAAAACCATCATTCCATTCAAATTGGTGCACACGCACGACTCAATTTAAATTCACCCTACTTCGATTCATTTGTATGCGAGCGCAGGCATGCGCAAGTTCAAAATCACTGCCTCGGTATAATGACGCTGTGTGTTGATCTTGATTTCAATTTTCGAAATGACCCTCGAAAAAAAAAATAAACAAGGCGTATTATGGCCCGGCAGAGAGCGATTAAAAATTGATAAGTTTCTATTAAAACGAGTCGCCCCCATCCGCGCACCTCTCAAATTTAAATCCCTCGCGCGCAATGAAACTCTTCTCTCTATCTCTCTCTCTTTTATTTTGCATGATGACTATGATGATTCGGAAGGTTCGCGTGCGCTCGCGCAATGATCGCAAAAGCTGCTGGATTTAAATTCCGGCCGAAAGCGGATTACACTTCTGAATTTTCGTTTAAATTAACTCGTTCGCCGTTACTTCGGGGCTTTCTCCCCGCGGCCTATGATTGATGCACTCATATCAATTAAATTGTTTTCGTAATTCATTCGGGGTCGCTGATAATGAAGTCGTTCATTATGAACGGGAGTGCCGAACAATTTTCTACAATATTCTCATCGGGGAATGTACAGATTTGACGTTGTCATTACATTGATTGTATTTTATGCTGTGGTGGTCCAAGTAGAGATTCATAATTACAGTTTGTATATATATATTTTGTTATGTTCCTACAGGAAAAAGTTCTATAATTTTTGCCATATTAATATCAATTTTTACTAAAAATTGCAATATAATTTTCACGAGAATCGGAGTCTCTTC
>UXGD01002347.1:0-26705 GCA_900474315.1 Torymus auratus | reverse complement strand
GTTCTTTCATGCTCTCTAAAAATGAACATATGAAAAGTGTCGTTCACTGGTGTGAATAAGTGAAACAATTGACTAATTCCTTAGTGAATATTCACTATTATTATAGAAGTGGAATAAAATTTTTACTTTTTACAGATTCATTTTTATAGAGTAAGCATATAATATAGTCTATATGTCAGTAATATAATCTATGTGTCTATATGATTATATGTTAGCCTATTTTAGATATTTTTGAATTATTACAGTTCTCTATATAAAAATAAGCGCTCTAAAACACTTTAAGTCGATCAAACTTGACCAAATAGAAATTACTGCTAAAAAAGATCGTATAACCCGTATACTATATGATCCCCACCCAACGATCCTATACCCACACCAAATCCAAAACTATAACCGTAAACAAAATTTCTGTTCCAGCGGCCAATGGGCCCGAGTCTACAAATGCCGCTCGCGGTCCACAGGCACAGTCTACGCGGCGAAATACTCATCCCGCACGCGCTTCAACGCCGACTGCAGCGCGGAGCTGCGCCACGAGATCGCCCTGCTGTCGCTCTGCTCGCAGTCGCCCCGGGTCGTCAGGCTCCACGACGTCTACGAGACGCCCAAAGAGATCATCATGGTCATGGAATAGTGAGTCAACGCTCTTATGATGATGATGATTTATCTCGCGAATAATAAAAACGGACGCCCGCGGCTTTAAGAGATCAATTAAGATAGCCGAAATTGAGATTTTTCGGGGCGCCCGTACTCGTGTGTATAATTAATTAAAATCTAATTAAGGGGTTTAACGCTCACGCGCGCGTGTGTGTGTAATACGAGAGGATAATGGACGGGTTGGAGAAAATTTTTGAGACCCGCGAGTGCGGGTAATTAGGGCGAGAGAGGAAACTCGATCTTAATTAAGCGAGAATGCGTGGCCCGATTATTATTACCACAGATTTGGGGTATACCCATGCACCCTTGAATTAATTACGCGCTGATTCGTTGCATCAGCAGCGCTAAGTAATAATAAACACGTAACGAAATAATTAAACCTCTCTCTGTCTCTATCAATGCTATCCTACCGCATACAAAACAATGAATAATTCATGAACTTTCGTCTCCCCGAGACACACGCTTGAGTCACGCGCTCGCGAGCGTATAATATGCTAAATGCCGTTAAAAAAAAAGCAACAGCAGCGCGAAAAAGGACAAAATAACGCACGCGCGAGCTTTTTGTCATCGATGTTTCAGAATGCCGCGCACTCCAGCCGAACGGAACGTGACGCGGCTGAGGGATTAGCCTGTAAGATTTCGGTGTGTATATATGCGGCGTCTCGGAAATTAAAGAGGAAGTCGAGAGAGATATATATACACAAAGGGAACTTTGAACCCTTGCGTTGAATATTTCATATACACGGGGCCTTATAGCGTTTGATAATGCATATTGTGGAGAGTTATTCGGAATTTTCGGTGATTTATACCTTTATTTCTTCACTTTACTATAGGCAGCGATATTATTTTAACGATTTTCAACGCTCCCATCGTATAGTATTTTAAGAATCTCTTTTTGATCGGCCGGCAAGTCGCGCCGCGAATTAATCATACAATGGAAAAAATTCCTCGCTCCCTCGAAATCCGCGCAGGAGCAATACATAAGCCTTTCACTGCACTCGCGCGCGTGCGTACGTCTCTCGTAATAAAATATAATTAACGTGGAAATAGAAGGGCCGTTAAACTTCGAAAAGAGAGTTTAATGCGAACGGCCTTGCCGGGTAATAATACTTCAAAGGGAAGGAGAGGCCAACAATCGCACACCTTTTACGTTTTTATATATATACTTCTTCAGCTGCGAGAAAATCGCCGCGGATATAATACATCGGTTTTGGCGATTTATCTCGTCGCATATTACCAAGCTTATATTTTTTCCCCGTATATACTCAAGGCATGAACGCGCGCGAACAAAGGCGATTACATTATATACTATTCTTTTATTTTCGCGGGCAAATCGATGTAGTTTTAAAAGTGCTGCATTTACAGGCACTTTTATCGAAATTTAAGGCACGTTTGCATTATACCGAGCACACACCCATTATATAGCCGCGACGAAAAATTTAAAATTCCGTGTATACCTGCGGTTCCCTCGTTCGTCTCTCGAAAAAAAGCTTGATTGTAACCATAAACAAATCATCCCATATGACAAACAAACAAATAAACATTATGTATACTTAGACAGCGTGTCGCGATTCTCGTTGTTACAGCGCGCCAGGCGGCGACCTGCAGACTCTGATAGACGGTGATCTGGTGCCGCTGGAAGGTGACGTGGTCCACTTTGTCAGGCAGCTAGTGGAAGGACTCGCCTACCTCCACGAGAGAAATATCGCCCATTTGGACATCAAGGTAAGCCCGCGCCGCGAGAGTATAATCCCGTATATGGCACCCCACCTCTACGTCGTCGTCGCGAAGTTTCTCGAAGCTACGAGCAATGCGGAATAGATATATAGAATTGTGTGTGCGCACCGTAATGAAAGAAAGAAATGGAATTATGGGAACCAAGGTCGCAGGAAAATGTCGAAAAAAAGCGAGCGAGCGCGTGTTTACCGCTGCTACTGCGCAAGACGCGGAAGCAGCAGTAGCGTGAGGATATATGGGGAACGAGAACAACGGGCCTGGAACGCTGCTCGCGTGTGTGTACGTGCGAAAAATATGTTTGTTTACCGAATCACGTACCTATACCGTGCAGCCTGTTGCCAGGATTTTCCCTTTTTTTCTCTCTTTCTCGATTTGAATAAATGATGGGCACTTTGGCTGAGATATGTGCGTTGTAACGTTTCTTTTGTCTCGCGTTCGCGAGAGCAGCTCATTTGCGTGCAGTGCACCCTTGGACCCTGGTCACGCCGTGTCTTGCAAGAGGTTTATGGGCTCTAACTGAGTGTTTCTCTGTGTGTGTGTGTTTTTCGGAGTAAGTACGATGCATACATGGGTTTGAGGAAATAAGGCTTTGTTCGACTGTATACGCTCGTCGTTATATCTGAGAATGTGTGATTTTTCGAAGAAACCCGCAAAGTGGTTAAGTAATTTTATGTAGAATGACAAGAAAAGCGCGGAAGAATTGGTAGAGGATTTCCGTATAACGTTCGTCTGGCTATATGCTCGATATGTATCCATTTACATATTTTGAATAACGTACAGTGTTTATAGGTTGGAAAGTAAAATATAATAATATAGGTATATTAAAAATCACGTTTAGTGAAAACTACTTTCCCTCTTTGCACCTTAGACTCGTGTCTTTTATAGACAAAACAGCACGGAATACAGTCACTTATAATATGAGCGTTGTATAATCGGTAAGATGCTCCGCTCGACATTTTGGAGCGCCGGTTGGATTTGACGGACGTTCTTATCTTTTCTTACGACATGAAATTAAACCTTCCATATCTGCTTTACTAGTATTCAAAAGTAACAAGAAAAATTTGAGACAATAATTATCCAAAACTTACACTCACCACAATTCCTCCTCTCCCACTTTAATTAAGTTACGACGCATAATTGCCCCCATGACGACGTCATCCATACCCCCGATCCTACCTCCGCGCAACAATTCCATCCTTTAAACCTCTCCTCCTCCATCCTCCAAAAATCCCGGACCATTAATTCAGCAGGCCGCTTAATCCCCGTGACGTATATTAACACATCCATTCTTTCCCTCGCTCTCCCAACAATGCCAAAAAAGAACTGAAAAGAAGAAAAATCCGCAACGTCCGCGACATAAATTTCCCTATAAAAGGAGCCGCCTATATACACGAAAATTCCCGTCGCGTCGCTCAATGCTGCTGCCATGCAGTCGCTCTTACGTCCGGTGTCTCCCCTGCTATATACCGTTGTATGCGCCCGGGCGAACGACATCCTCTGCTCCCTTCCCCCCAACTCTACACATTACACTTTCACGCGCGCTTGGCATAAACAGCGACATAACTCGCTTTTGCTCTTTTCTCTTTCTTCGATTGCCTTATGGTGTGCAGTATATATATATACTCGGCGCGAGGCCGGGTGTCGATATGGGATCTTTCTCGCTTGCGCTCGCGGCCTCGAGAGAAGCTTGTGAGTACCTACTGTATGTGTGTACGGAAGGGTCGAGGTCGCTCGCGCGCGTTCGCCTCTTACTACTCGAGACTCGGGTGCACGAACGCGCGCGGCCTTTGTATCCTTGGGGGGGTCAACGCGCCCAAGTGCTCCATGCATCCTCCAAGGATCAACCTGTTCACGGCAGAGGAGAGAGAGTAGTTGCAAAGCGCTTAACTGCAACTTCCTAGATCCGCTGATCGCGCGAGAGAGGCGTAGTATAGTTGTAGTAGTGATGCTATAGTGTAGGTAGTCGTTTTGTGGGATGGAAGAGAGGAGAGTACGTGTAGTCAACGACCTTGCGTCAAGGAAGCGAGGAGGAGTATACGGCGCAGCTGCGAGAAGAGAGAGAGAGAACGGCTCGGGTGATTAGACGCGCGGAACGCCTTTGTCTTTGGTTTAGTGCCAGAGAGAGAGAGTTCATTGTTCTGTATAGGTGCGCTGTGGTCTAGGCTTATACACTTTCCGAGGGGTTTTGGTTTTGTTGTTGTTGTTGAACGAGATATTGCGGAACGAGTGTTAAGGAAGTCGGGCTTTTTTGTTGTTACGTTCATTTTCATTATTGAGTTTTGATTTTTATTTTTTATTTTTTAGAACGGTGTTTTGGAGCTATACTATATATGTATAGAGTATAAAACGATGTTTTTATGCATATAACGGAAAATCACTAAACGCATGTAATATACAAGATGTATAAATGTAGTGTAACCGACGGATGTCTTATTGTGACTCCATTTTTCAATATTTATTAATGATGAACACACGATTTGTTAACGTTCGCATCTAGATTTACTCGCACATCTGTCACGACTTTTGTGTGACTCGAGGTAATTCGGTTGTACACCTAATTTGGCCACACATTACATTTTCTTAGCACCACTTTATGGGGAAAGCTTAATAATTCGTATAAGTGTGGCTGAAATGTAAAATATGTGGCTTGTAAATGATTTTCAACATTTTCTAAATCTTTTCACTTTTTTACTCTCGTAAAAAAGTGAACACACGCTACCGAAGTGCACAATCAACTAGATATTTATTCACCTTTTAGCACGGCTATAATTTATTTTTTTAAAAGTCCGGAATTTTTTTCCTAGTAAAAGGTAAAAAAGAAAAAAAAATTTATTGGATGAAATTGGCCAAATTAACGAAACATGACGAACCATTTCGTGAAAAGTTAATACCACTCCTAGGGCAACGCTTAAGGTGACTTAGGTGACCGAATTACCTCGAATTACTTTACATATCAGCTTGAAAAATAGCTATAGCGAATTTCCGCTATAATTTTCCAAAATTTTAACTATTTTTTAAAACAATCATTGAGTAAAAACTTTTGTAAGCTCAACTACGCAAAAACTGACTTAAAAAAAAAATCTCAAAAACTCCTCTTGACACTCTCTATACCGCAAAACCTCAGCCGCGCGCCATTACCACGATATTCACTGGCGCTTGTTTATACGACAGCGCGCGCTCGCGCGAAATTAAATTTATCCTCAAATACATCAGGATCGTCCCTCCTGTCGGCGACCGCATATATAATAAAGCGCGCGACACCCGTTTAATAAATTTCCCGCAAATCTCTTTTTATTTTCCCATCCGCACGAAATAAAGAAAAAAAAAAGAGAAATATATACCCGCGTCGTTTGACTTACGAGATATATCAGCATTAGCGTGGTGTGTGGCAACTCTCGTCGCGCGAGAAATCAGCTCCCGCGCAGCTGTAAATCTCGATCAGCGTATACACTGCACGTGTGCCAATCGCTCGCATGTATATATATAGTTAGTTGTACACGCACGTACTCGACAAAAGACTAATAGGGGCAGAGTGCAGCACGCTTCTTGCATTTGATTATGCGTTATTCCGGGAAAATGAAATATCCCGCAATTTGCGCGGATCTCTCTGACCAACGGAACCTATATTCGTATACACGCAAAACCGCACAATGCAAGAGAGAGGCATTTTTTTTTTTATTCGTTTTAGATTTTTACACGCACTTCGCTGTACACGAGTATGACACCGTGTTTAAGGAAAAAGGCGAATACGCTGTTACCGGGGAACTCGCCCACGCGTTTATATAATGCACACTGAATTATTAATATAAATTGTGTCGCAGCTCGATCGCATTTTCTCGGCTGCCCGCGACACGCGTAATCCGCGTATTGATAGCCCGCAAGAACGAATTCGAAATTACATTATATATATACACACATATCGGTGCGCGCTAAAAATAGCTCGCCGCATACGGAGGGATTATCTATATATGTTACACCTTTTTAACTCTCGCGCCTCGCGCGTTGTATATATCGTAATTTTCCATATTTTTATATTCCCTGGAATATATTTATGCAACTCGCTCGCGGATCGCCATCACACATATACCCATTTCTATCGCGCGCATGAAATTGCATTAAACGGCCATTAGCGTATTTTTTCTCTTCTTCTTCATCATCATCGAAACCATAACAAAAACCAACGCGGAAACCAACATCAAAGCGGCCGCACGCCGCGTGATCTCTCTAACGAATCAACAGATCCTCGCACTCAGCTCTCTATATCACACACAATACGCGCTAAGTGCATTTTCGTCGCGGTATATAGAAGAGAGAGAGAGCGAGAGATTTATATTCCCGCGCGCGAGTTTATATAGCGCCTCTCGGCCATTACTCATTGTCCGATTGTCGTCGTTGGATTTTTTTGAATATTCAAGATCACCCACGCGCGCGCCTGTGTGCGTGTATATAGTACGTTATATGGATGGACGCGGGGAGCGCGTCAAGGCCCCGCGTATGGCATCAAGGAGTCTGCGCCGCTGCTACTGCTGAGATGTCGCGTTATGATCCTATGTTTTCTCACGAGCGCCTATTAAAACTTTCGCTTCACTGTTTTTTTTCCGAGGGAGCGGGTCGTGTTTTTGAGGATCTGTTTGCGTAGAAGAACGATATGTTTTCGTTCGCCTGCGGGTATGTGTGTAGTTGGTACAATGAAGGCTTTGTGATCGAACCGAAGAGAAAAAAAAAGCGGTGCTGAGATAACATCGGGAAACCGTGGTTTGAAGACGCGCGGAAAACAAATATATATAAGTTGTATATATGCGTAGTTTGTGATTAGTGATGTGCATATTTTGTGGGAACGTTATGTTATTTAAAGTGATATAGGAAGCGGAATTTGACGGTTGATTAATAAGGAACGGCAGAATATGAAATAATTAACGGTATTAACGCGAATTAATATTTATATTATACGGGAATATGAGCGAGCGGTTTTTGTTTTAAAATACTGTCATATGGGGGCCGCGTGAAATCGATACTAATCGGATATACTCGCGTTAATTGACACAGAAGTCATGCTAATTTTTATGCGAAACAAGGTCGACGAAAATCTCAATGAGATCGTGGAACGAGATATTTTCGCGAGTAAAAAAGCGTATATAAATGACGCTATTGTATAATTGTTATTTAGTAATAATGCAAACTATATAGGATTATCGTCGCGACGCTTGTGTTTGAGCGTAATCGTATTATGCAATTATTATAAATAAACGCGACTAGTCTAATTGGTTTATCTTAATTAGAGAATGTTAAAAGAGACCTTAACTGTCACTGAACAAAATCTATTCAACGTTATACACACATCACGTCCTGATGTATAAAAAAAAAAAAAAGTTTGATTCGATTGAATTTATTAACCATAAATTCCCAACAATCGACAAAAGTAACGGAAATCCGAGCGAATTCACCAACTTCCGTTAAGGTATTATTAATTTATCGATCCGATTTCATTTAATTATCCTCATGTTTCACGTTATACGAAAAAGTACAAAATGTTTGTTTTACGCGTATAAAGCCTTATAATACCGATATCGGACAGAGCGTTAAATTAATAAGGATTTAAATTACTTATTTCGATCGCCGGCATTAAAATAAAGAGACGCAGAAATGTTGCCTCACTGACAAAGCAATTTATATGCGCGATATCTTTCAACGCACTGCAGCGCTCTACATACGTATACATACCGTAATTAACCATTAACCATAAAAACGTAAACTTTTTAAGGGCAATTATATCAATTATTCCGTCGGAAACTCGTTTTTCCGCGTATATAATTTGCCATGCGGCGCTGCATACACGAATTTCGGTTACAAAGGAAACACAAAATCGAAATGTGTGCCTGCGATCGCAATAAAATTTTGTGCGGTATATAGCCGCGCGCGTCAAGCATTATAATGACAGAGGACGCAGGCGCGTACTTTCAAAATTTTGAAATAACTCGCCCGCGCAAATAAAGCAGCGAGAGAAGCCTTAATCGAGCAGCTCTCGATCGGGAGCTGATAAAATTGCATTTCCGGCCGCGAGTGTGCGTATTACTTTCACATTCCATTAATCGATCTCGCATTTGCTCCAAGGATGAATGTAAAAGAAAAGAAAAAAATGCAACGGGGACAGTTTTGGAGAGAACACGTTATAAACTTTCGTGGACTGTGGTGTGTTCGATAACGCCGTCATCATCAAAGTCGACTCATCGCTGAAAAGTCGTAACAATAGTAGCTTGGAAATCACAAGTACGTGAGGTTCAAGCGTAAACTGTGTATATATAGAATCGAAATATCGAGAGAGTGTTCGAGACCGAGCGAGAGAGATAAAGAAAAGAGTGTCGCGTGTTTATTAAACACTGTCATGGAAAAAAAGGATCGACGCTTGTACATGACGGATTTATTCTTTATAACCTTCGTTCCCCACAAGATCGATTACGAGCTCACCGTGTATTATAATAATGATTAAAATTTGAATACCAGAATATGGTCGATATAATACATATGAATGTTTACACTTTGCGAAACACACAAAGTACATAAGATCCCACTCCTAAATTTAACGACTTTATTAAACTCAACGAGGTTTCTCAACGAGATATTCAAATTTTATTCATTAACCCTCGGAGAAGGCTGACCGTACAATATCACACTTTTATACGACGACGATGATGACCTTGACTCTTTTGCAGCCTCAGAACCTGGTGATGATGGGCAGCTTCCCGGACTGCAACGTCAAGCTCTGCGACTTCGAGATCTCGCGCGTCGTGCTCGAGGGCACGGAGGTACGCGAGATCCTCGGCACCCCAGATTACGTAGGTAAGTCGTCGCACTCTACAATTACACATATATACGTGCGCTTCGAGTTCGTCGAACTTTCGCGAGTGTGTCCTTACGGGGGGCCATCGCGCGTCCGCGGAATCGGCAACGACGCCCGCGCATTACCGATGCTAAGTTATTCGTCCGCGCCAATATGTATCGAGAGGAGATGGAACGCGTGGAGAGGAAGAAAAAATTCCGCTTGATAGATCGCCGGGGAGAGATAAGGAGATGTGTGTGTGTATATGCGCATGCAGGCGCGCTCGTTATTTATACATACGCGAGCTAATTTGTAACGAGAGGCGTCGTCGTTATATATTTGAGAGAACGAGCTCACGCACGTGCGTGTGTTATACGTGTTTTGACTTCCGCGCTGACACACCGCTCTGTGTGTGTTTTGACATGCTGCTTATATAGTTTTGTTTTTTATCTGCGTGTGTTTCAGCTCCCGAAATTCTGCATTACGAGCCGATCACCCTCGCCGCTGATATGTGGTAAATATTTTGATCTTTTCACTTTATAGTTGTGGGTATGACTTTTCATATACGTACGTGGTTTGATTGGTTTGAAAATTTTCTTTTCAAGTTGATAAACAATTAATAAATAAACAAAGAAAAGTTGATATACATTTTTCTCATATCATAAGATTAGGTTTTGGAGCACAGTAAAATCAATCAGCAAATAAACAAACATTTCTTTTTGATTTATTTTCTTATTTATTATTAAATTTTCAATATCGATATACACATTGCATAACATTGAACTATACAAGCTAAAGAGTCATTAGTATATGAATATTAAACCCAAAAAAAAGCATTTTCACAAAAAAAATATAACTAATATAATACAATTTTTCTTACCTCGCGCGATGACGCCACCAGGTCCCTCGGTGTGACGACGTACGTCCTCCTCACAGGCTTCTCACCATTCGGCGGCGAGACTGACCAAGAGACCTTCAAGAACATCATCCTCGGTCAGGTCGACTTTCCGGAAGAGCTCTTCGAGGACGTATCCGCCCAGGCTAAGGACTTTGTCGCCAAGCTTCTCGTGCTCGAGCCAAGGTGAGGAAAAATATACGTTACGTAACGCGGCGCGTAGTACACATATATATATATATATATAATAATGAGATGCGGCGAATTTCACACATGGTGAGCGCCGCCGCCGCCTTCGAAATTTGACGTCATCGTTGGCATTATGAGGTTTAATTGCATTTTAATTCACGTGCATGGGTATAAGGTGACCACGAGCGTGGGCGAACGCGCCGATGGTTCAAGAGTCAATTAATACGGGTTCGCGATGATCTGTCAATCATTTGTGGATCTGTGTGTATGGGTTGCATTCAAGACTGGATTAATTTCGCGAGTGAATTTGTATTATTATTTTTTGCGCTGTCATAGCGGTTGATTGGACAATACAGGATGAATCGATGTAAGGAATGGACAATGATTGTTGCGAGAGGTGAGGAATTGTGTAAGGTTGGCGAGAAAGTTTTGTATTTTGATTATAATATAAAACCGTTTGAAAATTAAAAACTTTTTTTTTATTTAGAAAAACATTTAATTTCTTAAAAAATCAATTAAGCAGATTTTAACTAGTAGAAAGAAATAGTATGGCATGGCCGAAGACCTGCAGAGAGCTATATAGGAATGCTAAAATAATATTATAATAATATTAAAGTAATAGGTACTTCAATTGTGTTATAATATTGTTACACTCATAACTAACTGAAAAACTAAGTCGAGTCGAGAACAACAAAACTAACCGCTTAACAATGCTCTTTTCATGTTCGATGACTCTAAACCGACACGTAATTATGTATGTACCATTAATAATTGCTCTATTACTGAATATAGCAAGATTAATCTTGATATTGTATTATCTTGCCGCAATATTCAAGACAATAATCGGTACTATATTTATATGCACTTTTCGATACAATGAAATAACTTGAGATTTCCTAAGCGTAATAATTTATCGAATTAATCATTAATAACTAATTAAATAAAAAGAATTATTTAACTTTCACACAAATGCGTCTTTATTAATTCAATAAACTTCGGTAGTCGATGACTCCTATATCCTCTCAGGCCGGCTTACTTAGGTACGTGAGGTACGAGGGAGGGGGTGCACCGCCTTGCGCGGTGTGCGAACTGGACTTGTTTTTTATTGCACATCTGCGATAACTCCATTTTTACGTGGACTTTGTGTTTCCCGGGTATTTATGTTTGAGACCTTTTCTAATGATTGACTTGCTTACTGTCGCACGTCTGCGTAACTCTAATATGATCAAGAAATTCAAGGTAAGAAAATAATATATTTCATATTGACTGAGAAGACCAAAACATGAAATTTTCAAGAATTTACAAAAGCGAGACAATAATTACAGAAATATTGTGTTGTCTTGCTCTCGTGTAGCCCTAAGTAATGCTAACAATAGTATTATAATAATACTACCTTAATAATCCAATATTATTATAATTATACTAAAGTAATACTACAATATATTATAATTTTACTACAAAATACTACAATAGTATTATAATAATACTACAGTAATACTATAATAGTATTATAATTATACTGTAGATGTGCTGTAGTTTTCATCATAACGAAAACAAGAACACAGTCAGATTCCGTCTCATCGTTTAATGATATTAGCCAAATTCAAACGCGCTTCGCGCGTACTATTTAGTTTTAGCAATTCTATAAATACACGAGTTTCAAAATTTTAATCTAGCACATTTTCAATTTAAAAGAAATTCAAATATTCGCGCTTTCTTCCAATAACCAATCACATCAAGTCTTTAAATGAGCCACTACTTCCGGCCATCATTCTTTTAAGAGAGGAATCCATCATCCACCACACGAATATATAAGAACCTCATTTTTCTTGTTACCACAACGTGCAAAATATAAAATCATCAACTTCACTGTTCTTCAATCCCATGAATACCTCACCATTCCCCGTGTAACTCACCACCAACCTTTTTTCCCGCAGTGCACGCATGTCGGCGAAACAATGCCTCCGCCACGAGTGGCTCCGCGGCGCACCAACCCAAGCCTCAGCCCATCTGCGCAAATATCTGTCGAAGTCGCGAGAGGTCCTCCTCGAGCGCGTCGTTAGTCGGGAGAATCTCCGTCGCGCGGCCCTTCTCAGCTCGGCCAACAGTCAGCTTCAGCTTCAGCAACAGCAGCAGCAATCCGATCACTGGTCTGGACTGAGCCAGAGCGAGATGTGTCTGAACAGAGGGTTAGCGGGTAGCAGGGGTAGCTTGACTCTGTCGTGTAGCGGGGACGATTACGAGAATGGAGTGCTGGATGTGACGAGCTCGAGAAATAGCCTGGCGGACTCGGTGTCGTCGTCGAAAAGCAGCTTGGCGATGAGCCAGAGCTGTCTGCTGAACAAGGAGCAGACTGAGGGTTTGCTAAATCAGGCGCAGGATCGTAGGTCCCTGAGGGCGAGCATGGCGCAGGGTCTGAATCGTATCAGTGTGCTGTCAAGGATCAGGTTGGTACCATACTTTCATTAAAAAAAAAGAATAAAATCAAATTAAAAATATCTTTAATGATATTAGGCTTTATACCTATTATATCTAAACTTTACTCTCGAAAAGTAGAATATGAAATATTGCAAAAGTTAGGTGTTCGATCACTTGACGAAACACTTCCAATTTCGTCTATGTATTATAGGATTATACTTTTATACCTCATTAAGCAATATATGTCATGTATAAACTTATCCAACCCCATATTTTTTTCACCACCATACAGGGGCCTCAACCAAGTTCAATCCAGATCCCAAGCCTGTCTGCCCCTACTGAACGGCTCCACTGAGGACGAGGAGCACCGCAAAGATCACCGCCACCTGCAGACGATGAACGGCAAGCCCCTCAACGCCTGCTTATTCGACGGTTCCCGGGAGAAGCTCTACGGCCTCAAGTCATTGTCCAAATCCCAGGGCATGCTCGACATCTACCGAAGTCTCGAGAGTCTTCAGAAGCATAAGCGCGATCTGCTGAAGCAGAAAGAGAGGTCAAAGACCGAGGACGTGCTGCCGATCTTCAGGCATCTGGTGCAAAGCTCGAGCAGTGCTTCGTTGGGTTCCGGTTCTTCATCGGCGCGTTCAAGGGATTTTGATGATTTGATTGTGGGAGGCGATCGACCGGTGGAGCGTGTTGATAACGATGTCACTAAAGTGGTATGAAAAAAAAAACAGTTTTGATAATACTAAAGCTCTATAATAATACATTCACTTGCATAAATATTGAAACATTCATTTAAAAAAACATATATGCTATTTCATCCTCTAACACCGCATCAATATTTGAACGAAACCTCGACTAACGCTTTAACCTTCATTAGCACGACGACGACGCTAACCTCCATCCGGAAGCCCCTGCAATGAAGACACACAGTGACAAGGAAGAGGAAACGAAGCTACAGCAGGACGTTAACTGCGTCGACGACGACGAGGACGAGAACGATCGAGCTCACAATAATGGTAAGTGCCAATGCATATAGACATACGCGCGAAGGGGGGAGAATAGCCACGGGAGCGTGTACACACTTTGCCCGATTGCCGAGCGTGTATTTTTTTTACCCTCTTCTTCTACTCTTTCTCTTCGGTGTTCCCGGAAGATGGATTAGTCGAAGGGAGAGTGTGTTAGATGAGTTTGACGACGCCGAGGCTCTCTCGTGCGTGAGCGTGATGGCGGAGAGAAATATTTGCACGGGGTGATTTCCATTATAGACGCGTGTTTGCCTTGTTCTTCTTCGGTGTTGAAGGAACTTTGCGTGTTTTTGGTTTGGCTGTTGAGAGTTATTTTTAGTGGGGAATGTGGGAATTTGAATAAGTATGTTTTTCACTGGATTTTTGTTATTCAATTTTCAAGTGATGTAAGATTTGAACGTATATATTATGGTTTTTCTTATAGTTTTGTTTGACTTTTAGCTTTGACTGAAATATTTATACATTCTATTATTAAGCATAGAGATAAATCGACGAAATTTATAAATTTCAGCAAAAGACGTAACATGCATTTTTTTTATCTATTCCTATCCATAATTTAATAGAGAAGAACGGAACAGGTTTTATCTGTGTATCTCTTAATAAAATAAATTGTATTTTATTGCATAATATTATTAAAAAAATGTCTGCATATTTGAGTGGAAAATATAGTATATCGAAATAATTAAATAATATCAACCATTTATAAAATATATTTCCATTACCGATAAAATGAGCTAACATGTACCTGGTCCCCCTCAAGGTCACGAAGCCGCCAGCGAAACGAAGAGCACCGGTCCCTCTTCCCTCACCGTCTCCGAGACCAACTTCGACTCTCTGCAGTCCCTCGAATCCGACACCCTGACCGACGACTCCGAAGAAACCCGTAGCCATCACACGAACAAGCAATCCTCAGCTGGTTCCGAGTGCCACGGTCGCGAGACCGACTCAGAGACCGACGAGCCCAAGTACACTGTAGCCCAGCTCGTCTCCGCCTTCAACAAGCACCAGGAGGTCGCCTCGCGCACCAGCCTCGAGGTCATCATGACGGAGAAACGCGTCATCGACGATTCCACGCAGTTCCCCATCGGTGCTAAAGCGCTGAGGCTGTTCATCCCGGACATTGACATCAGCGAAAAGAAGCCGCTGGTGAGACGGAAGACGAGTTACAAACCGAGAAAGAACTGGGAGGAGCTGAGGAAGCAGAACGAGAAGAACGAGGGGGTGCTGAAGAAGGACTTTTTCAACGACTCGGGGAACGAGGAGGACGCGGAGCTGACTATAATAGACGACGACGACGACCTGGCGAAGCTAAACGACTGTATCCAGAAGGAACACGACACGACCATCGACGAGAAGTACAAGCAGTGCGTCGAGGTCGCGAAAATCAGCAGCGCCCTCAGCACTGACGACAACGACGACGACGAAGAGGAGAAAAAACCAATAACCGAACCGCCCATCATAACGACCACTCCCGCAACGACGACTAGCCCCACGCCTCCGCTATCCCCCGCGTCAATGGACAGCGGTGTAAACCTCCGCGATATTCTTCAGAAATCCGACGCTTTCGAAACCGCGCCGAAGGAGAACCTGGAGAAACTACGCGAGCGCACAGCAACGGCAAAGACGATCGTCAACGACAACAGTGCAACGAACAACAACAACAACCTCGCTTCCAAGATCTCTGTGTTTGCGGCCGGGGACAAGAGGCTGTCCAAAAGTCCTACGAGGCAGGAGACCAAATGCCGAACGGCTGTCAAGGAAAAAGTGTGCACAGGCTCGTACGTGAGAGCTATGGAAAAGTTTTCCAGCAAGTCGAGCGGCGTGGAGAAACAGCAGCCGAGGTCGAGGAAGACTAGCGCTACGACAAACCAGCATGTCGCCGATTCGTAATGCTCGCATGCGCGGTCAAGAGTGATGTGAAGAGCTGCGAGTTGCGGTACGGTATATTATGTATATTAACGTGTGGCGGATGTTGTGAACGGCGAGGTAGACGTACGGTCAAGAGTCGAGACGTTTACAATGCATACCCTTTCTTTTTCACAATAAAAAAAAAACAACGTTGGTTCAGTACTTATACAATACTACTTTACGAAATAATAAAGAGAGCGCAGGAAACCTCCTCGTCGATGTATAATTACGCGTCGACGGTACCCACACTTACACAAACGCAGACAAAGAGACCTTGAGTAAGGTCTCTCTCTCTCTTTTCTACAAGACGTCTCGACTCGGGCACACACATAAGCGGGCCGCGGGGCAAAGTAACGCGCGGCACCCACGCGTAGCGGTGCATTTCAACTCCGTCGTAGTTGTCTAACGATCCTCCCATTGTCAACTCGACGAGGCGAGCGAGGAGAGAGGAGAGTACACATAGACGTGTGTGTATAAGCCAAGTACACTCGGACGGTTATAAACGGCGAGGTAATGAGCGAGAGAAAAATTGCTGCCCCCCCTGTGTTTATATGCTTCCTGAGTGAGAGGGAGAAACGAGTGTGGTGTTCCGGGTGCGTAGATTGGTGGCTGTTAAACGGGGCTGATTAATAAAGTGTGCGTGTATAATACCTACGTATTATTGAAAAATCCTGTTCTTTGAATTTCGTGAGAATATATATGGATGAACGACGCGCTTTCCTGTAATTGGCTGTATATAATCTCGGGGATGTCTAAAAAAAGACCGCGTATATATATGTAATTGCGATTTTCAATGTATATAATAAAAAACTTTCTAAGAAATACGATAAACGCGCGAGCGGTCCAGGCCGCGGGAAAAACACGGCAGCAGTACGAATGTGAAATGTCCTTTTTCGGCGAGAGGCTATAAAAATAGACTGCTCCATCATCATCATCATCATCTATCGCTTAAGCATTCATTCTCGAAAAAGCCCGAACGCTCGTACATCTTCTCTCTCTTTCTCCTTACGGACACCATCACATTCCCGAATATTTTATCGTGTCAATTGTACGGGCAGTGCCCTCACTCGTTTCTCCTCGCTCCCACCCATGGAAAAAAAAAATCCGAATCCGAAATACAACTCTCCCGCGAGGTATTCACTTACCTCGCATTGTACGCGCGCGTCTCGTTATCAGGGCCAGTAGTGCTCTCACCTTATAAGCGTCTCCGCGCCGGTGATTCACACGTATATCTCGCTCGCTCGCGCACTGTGTGTATATGTATGTATGTTGTGAATCACCTCCTCTATATACCGAGCCCTAAAAACGGGCCGCACGTGTGCTCTCGCGACGCTGTCATTAGAGCCAAGAGCAGCAGCAGCAACGCGGCAGACTCCTAATTGCGCGCGAGCGCGTATTATTATCGTTTTTCTTTAGAGAATTTGCGAGGCAGCTACCTAGTGTGTATGTGTGCCTTTTTCTCTTCAGGGATGTATATAATTTGAGAGACGGTGAGCTCTCCAGGAAGTTATTCCGTCGCGGAAATCGACGTCGCCGTGGGTTGATGCTCATTGACGCTCTGCGTCGGTGTTTTTTTTTTATTTTATTTCTTTTTTAATTTGGTTGAGATTGGTAGAAAAAGACGAGGTGGTCTTTGGTATTGGCAGATGGTTGGGTTTGAGAAAAATTTTGATGGATTTTTTTTTTTTTTTTTTTTGTTAGCGGGATATGCATTTATGAAATCGTGTTTGAAGATTTGATTTTAAAAAGATCATTTTATCTAATACTAGTTGATTCTTTTTTTTATCTTTATGTACTTTGTAATGGAAATTTTAAAAGCACTGTCCATTGGAAAAATTTATGAAAATAGATTATAATTTTTATATATCTATGAAAGCATAAACTTTTTGAGCAATCATCATAAATAATCTTGTTACGTTAAAAAATTACTATAGAATATAAATATATAATAATGTTTGCATGCATTAATGTTGAAATACAAATATATTGTTAAATAATGCGTAAAAAACTAAGATTTTTATCTATAAAGATATATAGCCTATTTACCGACGTTTACTGTAGATTATCAAAATTGATTAAAGGTTGTTGTACTTAAGTAACTTTCGCAAGTATACCTATATAACGATAAGTTTCTTGTGATAATTTAAAACGACTAAAAACTTATATAATAAGTACTATATAGCGAGACCAGAAATCGTAGCACATGTTAACATTTTCACATCTCGATTAAAGCAAAACCTTCTATTATAGCATATAGTGATTTTTCTATTATACACCGCGTTATACAACACCCTAGCTATTAAGAAACCAAACTCACGCGTATATATATGTACACCTAGTATTTAAAAAAGCGACGACAATGTATAGTCGCGCTCTCGCGAAGAACAATGCGCGCGAAAACAGAACTTTATTCACCTTAGCGAAGGTGCGAGCAGGCGCAATCACGCGTGTATCAACGTGAAAATAAATTAGTCGCATTCGACGACGAGAGAGACACTCGCGACGAATGTCGGACAACGAATTCGCGCGTGCAGGCTGCAACAAGGCGATTCTCGATTGCAGCGGTGCCCTAAATGGCTGTCCAAGGATTCGCAGATTAACTCATAACCATGTATATCTACGTAATTTAGTACAATTGCCAGCAGCAACAGCAGCAGGTTTTTACCATTTTTTCTCTCTCTCACTTCTTAGATTCCTGCTATATAGCGCGCTTACACACACGATTAGTTTAAGTTTAAAAGCGGTTACTCACGCGCGCGCGCTTTTATATTGCAGGCGCGATGTAATATGCCATCAAATGTAAAAAGACAGAAAAATGATGATTTATTCCGACGACGTATACATTATGTAGTTGTGTGTATATTAATTCTATAGTATCGCATTTGCTGTATATGTATCTAAGTAATATAGTTTTCACCGAAATTTTTAGACGAACGTAAATTCACCTTTTTCAGATACTAAAATGCATATGCTTGGGCGTCCGTTTATTGGATGCTGCTTTTGAGGTGTCATCTCTTGCCTTGTCGAAATTCGTTTTCGAATTATTATTTTTATTTTTTTGTTACTATTTAAGTATAACTGAAATGAATGTATTGACTATACTGTAACTCATTATTTGAGATGCGTTTGTTTACAAATTATACATAAAAAATAAAATATCTACAAAATAATTGAATAGCTTATCATTTATTACCGCATGACAAATTGCTGTATCGTTTACTATATTAAAATAATTTAGATTCATGTAACATAAATCACATGTGTATTTTAATTATCAATCAATGAAATACTGGTACTGTAAAAAAATTATGCCATAAAGTGAATTTAATTTTCGAATATTTTTATTGTCTACAATTAAAAAAAAGACGCAGTGTCGTATTAAAACCGATGTACATCAAAATAAGAATATAAATACGAACAAGAAGATGTTTGTAAGAAACTGGTACAAGCATCTTATTAATCACCAATTGAACAATTTTAATTATAAAAATGAAATTAGTGTTATAGATATATATACATCTAATTGATTATATGCAAGCCCAGTAATTATATTTTTATATGATTAGCAATAACAGTTGAAAATATAACTTTTTAGCTCAACATGTACATCTATACGACAAATGATAATTTTATATGACTTCGACATATACATATATTTTTGGAAACTTTAAACGTAAATACATCTAGTGTAAGATTAAAAGTCAATATTTTCCAATATAACTAAGAATTTAATAAAGTGATAAAATCGTCGTTTCAATTCTCGTCATGGCCTTAACGCCAAGTGTTGGAAAGTTGAAAAAGTCAATTCAATTAGTGATCAATTCATAACTTTTATCAGTTCTTTGGATATAAGACGACAAATCATTAACGAGTTATATTATCACTCCCATCTACTCTTCCTTGCTTTCTTCTTTTCTTGTCTGTCCGCTGATTCCGACGATGTTTCTGGATTACTTTCCTCCGGCATACCACTTGGAGGAGGTGGAGGAGGCGGTGGCATTATGACTGAAGGCGGTGTAATTGTTTGTTCCCACGTATGATCGGAGGAAGCTCGGAACTAAAATTATATTGAATTTGTAAGTCTTATTAAGATATTTCCAAATTTAAGTTATAAATGAATGTCGTAGGCTCACAAAAACAAAACGGTGCCAGAGACTAAACAACCATATCACCGTATATTTTGGCCCCTCTAAACATGGTTTCAAGGTTAGAATGGGTCCACCACGTTTGAATTTTGAGATATCTTAGGTATACGATTTTTGAGATATCTTAAAAAACAAAACGAAAACAATTTTGGTATCCATTTTTTCTACAAAATAATGTACTTAGCATTGCTTGCCCCCCTCCACATAAACTTTGAATAATCTCTCTACAATTTTTCTTCTCCAAGATTTAAATGTGTGAAGTTTGAAAAAAATTAATTTTATTTTAACAACTATATGCGAAATTTTAAAATTCATACATTTAGATCTCGGAGAAAAAAAATTGTAGAGGGATGATTCAAAGTTGGCCTTGAAGGACACAAGCAATGCTATATTATTTTGTAGAAAAAATTGATAAAAAATAGTGTTTGCTCTGTTTTTTGAGATATCTAAAAAAATCTTAAATCTTAGATATCTTAAAGTTCAGACTTGGTGGACGGCCGAATCTGACTTTGGAATCATGTTTAGGCGGTCAAAATACGCAGAGGCATTGTAATCTAATCTCTGGCACATGCTACATTTTTGTGGGTCTGTGTAATTAATTGAAATCTAAATACAAATTACCTGTGTGTTATATTGACTACGGAAAGCCGCTTTCATTGCTGATAATCGGTCACTGCCAGGTCCCGCTCTTTCTAATTTTTTTACTACTTCGCTGAGGTTATTTGGTATTTGTGAAGACGATGGCGACGGCAATATCGCTAAAGGTGTATTTGATTGGTCACCCTAAAATCATATATTTAAAAGAATTATTTGCTGTACTTATTTATAAAAACTTGTATTATCTCAATATCTCATTACGAAACGCTTTAAATTAATTAATTCAAAATATTTATCGCGTGTTTACCTGGTCATTATTTTTTGCTCTAAATCCAAAACCAGCTCCGCCAACGGTGACTTTTTTACCTTTACCGCCCTTGAATCTCGATTTTCGGAACCAATTACTCTGCATCGCTAAGTCCATCAGACTCTGTGGTACCTCCTGATTAGCTCCTTCCAGATTCCTGACGAGGTGTCCAGCGAATTCCTTATCTTTATCAGTCACAAGTGTATAGGCATTACCTTTCTCACCAGCTCTACCTGTCCTACCAATTCGGTGCGTGTGAGTGTCAATATCCCGAGCAATATCGTAGTTTATTACAGTTCTGATATGCGGTATGTCCAGACCCCGAGCTGTGGTAGTGTTAAAGTTTACATTTTACATTGATATGTTAGTTTAATGTTCACGTATTAAAATGTAGGTAATGATTCGTACCTGCTACATCTGTAGCAACTAAAATGCTAACTTCTTTTTTTTTAAATGCAGTTATAACTTTGTTTCTTTCGATTTGATCCATATCACCATGGAGTAGTAAAACTTCATATTCTTTTAGTTTCAAATTATTAGCCAATTCCTCAGCATTTAGCTATAAAATGTTATATTAGTTATATAGCACTATAGATAAGAACATGTGTATTAAAGTGTTTTATAATAAGATTTTTTCTTAGCTTACCTTTTTAGTCACAAATATTAATAAGCTTCCAGAACTTAAATATTCAACTATGTTCTGATTCAACCAATTCCATTTGCCAGTAGGATTGTTATAAAAGACAATTACATGCTGGGTTACATCTGTATTTGCTTCACCTACATCTCCTTGAACGATCCTAATTGGATCAGTTAGAATATCTCTGGCGAGCTTTTCTATTCTCTTTTTAAATGTTGCACTGAATAATAACGTTTGCCTGTCTGGTCTAACATGATTACAAATCGACCTAACTTGGGGCTCTAAAACAAAATATATTATGTGGTTTCATAACTATATTAGAAACTAACAATAGTGAACACTTTATATTAGAGGACTTACCAAAACCCATATCGAACATTCTGTCAGCTTCATCGAGTACCAAAAATGTTACCCTACTCAAGTTTGTTGCTTTCATTTTTACTAAATCTATCAGTCTACCGGGAGTAGCAACGATTATTTCTGCTCCAGCCTCTAAAGCTTTACTTTGCTCCCATTTGCTGCCACCACCATAACAGCAGCATACTCTAATATTGTATACTTTTCCGAATTTCTTTGCTTCATGATAAATCTAGAATTAAATGTTATAATTTAAAGAAAATGTTGTATACTTAATAAGAAATAATTGAAAATTAAATATTACTTGTTGTGACAATTCTCTTGTTGGAGCAAGTATAAGACCGATTGGTCCATCGCCATCCCCTAGTTCTTTTTGATCCATGATGTGTACAAGCATTGGCCATACAAATGCAGCTGTTTTACCACTTCCTGTTTTAGCTATACCGATTAAATCACGACCGCTTAACGCGACAGGGATAGATTGTGATTGAATTGGTGTTGGTTGAGTATATTCATTTTTCCTGATAACTTTGATTAATGATTCATCAAAGCCAAAATGTCCAAAGCTTGTGACAGGATGTGGTGGAGATGGTCCTGTTACTTTGATGCCTAAGGTTTTACGCAAATCATCGACCTGTTGCTTATTTAGATTTGCAATATCTTCATGCATAATATAAAAGTTTTTCTCAAATGAATCATATGGAATCACGCTATGGTCGATTGGAGGCAAAGGATCAATTTCCTTCTTTTTGGGTGGTGCAATGGGATTTCCATCTTCATCATATTCAATCTCTTGGTCTGAATCATCTGCGTGTAGACCAGCATTAGGATTTTCTTCCATGTATCTGTATTAAAAATAAATAATTTACAAAAATTTTATCAAAGAAAGTTTTTATGTAACATTTTAATATAATATGAAATATTGCACAATTTACAATAATCAATTCTTTCCATCGATCTTTGTTTAAAATTAGACGAGAAAGAAAGAGTAGTAAAAAAACATAAGTAACATTATCATAGCCTGTATACACGTTAGAGCAAATTTTCTATCACTTAACACATAACAGGTATTAGCATCTTCATCTTATGATATATATCAATAATCAGTAATCAATAAGTCATAATTTTGATATGTTATGAGTTAAAATTGTATTTACCTGTAATAACTCTCTTCATCATCTTCTCCTTCAATATCCGCCCTATATCCTTTAACTTCTTTGCGTTCTTCAGGGACTACAGTTTTGCTTTTTTTAATTTCAGCATCTATACCAGCCATAAATGCATCAAGCGGATCCTCGTCACTGTCACTATCATGCTTTTTATTTTTTTTCATATGTGCTTCATAGGTTGGAGAGCCAGGTGCTGGAATATACTCAAGTGTTGATGAAGATGCAGCCTCCTCATCATCATCAAAGTATCTAAAATAAATTAAAAATAAACTTAATAACTGATAACTAATAAAATGCAAAAATATTGATTTCTCGTCAAAATAAACTTACTCCTCCTCTGTTTTACTACGCTTTTTTGGCAGTCCCCAAGAAGCTGATAAAGCATTTTCAGTAATTGAATTCATGGTATGATAACCCTGCTTACTAAAACCTGAATTGGGTGGTGGAGGAGGTATAGCAGCTCCTTGACGTTTGGTGCCTGACATTTGGAATCCGGCAAAGCCGAAGCCCTTTTGCTTTTTGTTACTTCTACTACTATGGTAACTCATTTTGATCAATTTATAACTTGCACGATCTGTAATCAAATAAAAACCAATTGTGTTTTTACAAAAATTCAAGTTTTATTCAAAACACAATTTTTTATCAAATCCTTTGAAGTTAACATAATGTTCAAAACATTTATTTATTGGAAAATAAAGCACAAATTTAAACTTTAAAATTATATAAATTTCAATAACGCAATTTTAGAAACCAATGAATTGTAAATATTACAATAATGAACACAATATCGATTCATTTATAAATGAATACAACACAAATAGAATCGAATTTTAAAATAATAGTAAATTTGAATAGGTTAGATTTTACTCCCTGTGACTTATTTTTCGCATGCTATTACACATTAAAATATAACTTTATGTATCGCATAAGAAGAAATAAGTAAAAATAGTAGACTTACTTAGACAAATAAACGTCCAACCAAAAACCTAATTAATTTTAAATAAAATCACATCACAGCCTAAACAACACATAGCAAACAGAAGCAAAAACACTTTGATGCGATTTGCGAGTTTGGCGTTGCTTTTGGCCAGAAGGTTCGCCGACGGGCAGACAGCAGCGCCGCCAACTAATCGGATTCGATTGATAAAGAAGTTTTTTGCTTTGCGCCAGGGTGGTAATTCTATATGATGGTAAAAAAGTTACCTGCAGTCTGCACGAATAATGAAATTTGAAATGAAAAATCAATCATATAAGTACAAAACTCATTAAAATAAATAAATAAATGAATAAATAAATTGGTAGGTACATAGAAAATGTAAAATGATTATTTTTTTTGCTGAGAATTAAAAGGAAATATTTTCGAGGAAAATAAATGAAACGTCTTTTAATAATTAGTTGTATATTTTATTATTCTTTTTGTTTCAAAGCAGTAAAGATATGTCATCGGAGTCTTAAAACTAATATAGCGCATAGTTTAGTTTTTCTCAGCTTAGTTACAGGTATATAATAATATTTGTCGCGCAATTTAAACTACACATAAGAATGGTCTTGTTCATTTTTTTTGTCCTCTTACACGACATACATTGACTATATAGTTTTCAATAAAAAAAACTTACGATCGTTATAAAATTAACAACGATAGAAAAGAAGGTTTTTTTTAAAGATGATTGTATTCGTTACGAGATCTTTGGTCTAGACTAAAGGCACCTTTGATAAACATGCAATATTCAGTAGAAGTGCGAAAAAGAGCCAAAAGCGCTAGATTTCTTTAGATTTCGCTTTTCTTGTTCCCAAAGGTTGTATATAGAGTTTTTTTGTTTCATTGTTTAGTTGGTTTTTAGAGATATCTATGTACGCGTTTGTATATATAATGGTAAGCGCTCGAACTGTTGCCAAAAGTTTCACTAGTTTATTAATTTTCATAGTGTATTCACTTCACACATCCATCCTAGTAGACGTTTTCGTGGATTTCGCTTTCGCTCTCGTATAATAATTTGTTGTTTGGAGTCAAGTATTTTTTATATATTATTGTTCGTTTTTGTTCAAACGAGTTATTCCAAGTCACTTTTCCTTTCAATTCGTATTGTTACAACAAAAAGTTTACTTAGGAACTTTGAAAAATTATCATTAATTTTATGATATTTGTATTTATAATTATTTATTCTCAATTATGCGAATCATTTGGTTAATAAAAAAACATATAAGTTACTTATTCACATAAATTGAAATAAATAGTAACTTTACAAGTAGTAACCAGAACACAATCAATTAAAATTTCATATGATTTTGTTACAACATAATATTTGCGAATATTTATAGATTTTGGTCAGAAATTAATTTTCAAAAGTAAAGAAAATCCAAAATTTCGACTTCAAATAATTATAAATTAATGACCACGCTTCAACTCGAACTTGGTGGCGTCGATTCCGAGACGCTTAGGCACTTTTCTTTACTACAATCTAAGTTCTATCATCATGGTTCTTGCAAAAACAGTGACTTCAAAATAATGTCGTAAAGTTTGAGTAATGCTAACTAATTTGTTAAAGTAAAGTAATCAATGCAATATGGTGTATGACATTTGATAGATTTCAATGATCCTGCTATTACTTAATTCGTTTAAAGAAATGAATATAATATATATAAAAAAGAGTATTAATTCTATAATGTTAATAAGTCACTTTTTTTGCATTACATACGCTTCACTCGACTTCACAATGACTTTTATTATACTGCAATGGAAATACACATTGGTATTATCGTTATTATTGGTTTTCGTGATTACCTTTCCAAATTTCATTTTGCAGTAAACAAACAGAAGTGTTTTCTTTTCATTTGCATTAGTCGCAATTTGTCAGTATTTTAATACTGTAAGTGTACACTGTATTGGCAACAAGAAAGTATAGAATTTTGTCGCAGAAAATATATTGAAATTCTTATAACATTGCTGGTTTTAAAATTTAAAATGATCAACGAGATAAATATATAGATATAAGTAAGTGATTGCTCCAATTTGTGTAAATAGATGTTATTTATATAGGCATGCATTTTCTCTAAGGAAGTATTTTTTTCTTTGTAATTTTTCACAGAATCTACGTATAAGGAGACTTTGGAAGTTATTTGATAATGAGTTTTAAAAAATACAATATTCATCATCAAATTTTATTTAGAATTTATTATACTAAAAAATAATTTTATTGTGCTCCTATATATTTTTAAAATATACTTGCAATCCACTGTTTAATATAGTTTATTTCCTGTAGTTGTCTATTTATGTACTCTAATAGTTTTTAAGTTTTATATAATTTATAAGTTTTCATATTACTCTACAATATTAATTATATGTGTTATATTCTATGTAATTGGAAATTCCTCAGTGTACCTTTGCAGTGTTAAAATATATTATAATTATAATAACTGATATACATTTACTTTATATTTGTTGTGTGATTTAATTGAACAGATGTATGTACATGAAATTTACGCTTTGTATTGTTATTTTTGTATTACTTTTCAATTTCACAAGATATACTGATGTACAATTGAAGTTGCAATTAATTTCTTGATGAAATTACCTAAATTTAAAAATTTTTGAAACTTACTTCAGATATATATAGAAATAGATTTAAAAATTATAACTATGTACACTAGTAAATGGCATTGTCATCTTAATTGAGACCCCGGATCAAACAACTCGCCGAGCGCTCGATTTTGACGACTGATACTTGAGAGAATTTTATTGCGCAACTTTTTTGCATTTAAAGTACGTCTCTAACTATTTTTGTTTTAAAGTTATTAAAGAAAAATGCCATTTCCAACGTAAAAAATTTTAATCCCTTTTTTC
>UXGD01002346.1:0-26715 GCA_900474315.1 Torymus auratus | reverse complement strand
CCTATATATAGCGCTCTCGTATATGTGCAAATCCCATCAAAGTTGTGACAAAACCCGAAATCACGATTTGAAAATTTTTCTTCGGTGCCGGGCTTTTCTTGTTCATTATAGTATATAAAATGAAAATCCGCAGTTGAGCATCGTCCATCAACTTGCCTATTTCTTTTAGAGCAACTTCTTACTTTTTAAGAAAACGTAAAAAAATGCTCTTCTCTTCAAACTTCAGCCATTTAGCCCAGGATTGATCTACTCCAAGTTACAAAAAAAAGAAATTAAAACTATAGAAAAAGAGCTTTAATTTCTTTTTTTTTTAATTAAAAAATGTTGATAAAAAAAAACAATCCGTACTGATTTCATCAATATTTAGGCGAACGTTTAAGTAAACATACTATATATAATACTTATACCACATGTGAAATACCTAATACCTATGCGATCATTCAAAGATAAAGAATTAACATATCTATTTGCTCGACCCACATGTATACCACAAATTATAAAAATCCTTATCGCATAATTCCTATAAAAACGTCTCTTCCTTTTAACTCCATCCGAAACGCCTTACAATAGACACATTTCTCCGCGTCTGCTCTCCTCCCTCTCCCGGAAAGTGATATTTGAAAAGAAAATTGCTAAGTAGCCATCCAGCGACGACTCGCGTCCGGCAATCACCTCTTTATACACTCTCTCTCCCTCCAACTTCTCCTTCTCCTCTCAGCAAACGTCGTTGCTTTTCCGCTTCCGCGCACACATACACACACGTCTATATATATACCTATATATAGAAATCGGAGTGATCCGATAATTGAAGGCAAACAGCAGGGCTAAACGCCCCGCCGACGGTGACGACACTCCTCCGCTTCCTCTTCCTACTCTCTCTCTTCCTGCGCACAGAGCGTCAAAGAGCGCGCGGTAATCGAATTCCCGAGGCGCTTTTTCCCCGTCGCGGCGGCGGCGGCGGCCGAGATTATGAAGCTCCTCGGCATTCCCGCGTGAGCAAGCGCGGACGAAATCCTCGCGCGGTAATTAAAATAGTTTGTGTTGTTGGCCACCACCCCCCTCGCCTCCTTTTTCGCGCAAGTATTCTAATCGTCGCTCGCACTCGACACTTTGCCGCGGAATTATAAACTGACTTTTGACGAGTTTACCGTGCGCGCAAGTGTGTATATGTGTGGAGAGACGCGAATGAGAACTTAATTTTCTCGAGGATACGTGCGAGAAGGTATAAGCAGCCTGTCGGGGGTAGTTTCAAGAGTGCAGCGGCAGCAGCGGTGGAGACGGGTTTTATTAAAGTTTAATTTTGAAGGCTTTTTTGAGAGGAAGAGGTGGAGGAGGAAGCTGTCGGTTATTTGCTGCTACTGCTATACCGCGACAGGATTGTTAGTGGTTTGCGGAATGCAAGTTCTAGGGCCGCGATATGCGGTGGAAGTTTCAACACTTACCGGAATATTCAAAGCGCCGGATTCATTGGTAGATCGTCATTGATGCAATCTGAAATAAAAAAAAAGAATTCGTTATATTTTAGAACTCGTTTTAGAATGTTATAAATATATCGCTTTAATATACTTCTACGGTATATAAAAAGAATTTCTTTTCACTTTACCAGCAGGCTGAGAAAAATTATTCACGCAACTTTTTCACGTCTGTTTAACCTACATCCTTCTCTCCGGGATAAAATATTTCGGTCTCGCGGTTCAGAAAAAAGAATCGTAAAAAAGCCCTTCTCCAACACACGCGCACGCATATACACACATACCACACTGACACAAAACCTCGAAAGAAAATAAAAGACAGTAAAAGAGGTCCAACGTAACTCGCGAAAGGCCCTATCTCTCTCTCTCTCTCGGTCCACAAAAGAATTTTCAAGATTATCGCCCGGCGATACTAATGAGTTCTCGTCCAAATAAACGCCACTCCCTCTCTCTTCGCCTCGACAATGGGAAATTTCTCAATGAGCGCGTATTCTTTGGAGTGCGCGCACAGCTCGCGGCGCCGGGAAGTCGGAGAGAAAAGCCGGGGAATCCCGCTAACGAACATCCCGTCGCGATTGCATCTCTCCGCTTCTGCTGCTGCTCTAGGGATCTCTCGAGCGAACGAGAGCAGGGCGCACAGGCTCGATATCTATCGTGAGATATCGGACGTATGAAAAGTAAAGTAATTCCAATTTAGAAAAGTAATTGCGTCAAAACTATTCAGGCCCCAATCAAGTCGCACGGAGCGGAAGCGGAGGAGATTCGTTCCTTCCTTCCGGGATTCTCAGCGGCATATCGATGAGCGTAATATTGAAGAGAGAGAGTGAGAAGGGTAGCTTTTGATACCTCGTTGTCGCGAGCGCTCGCGCGTTGGAGGAGGATTGTTATCGCAGCGCGCGCGAATGCTTTTTGCGTTTGTTTGCGCGCGCGTATTATATGCGTTATTATTTCCGCGGAATGAGTTCGTTATAGTGTTTGATCTAATAAATATATAATAGTTATTTATAGACTTTGTGAAATATGTCGTATCTTATATCTTTGGCAGTCCGAATGAATGTGTTGTATGTTTAATTTTAAAGCGAGAATTTGAATGGTGTCAATTTTGTATACTCTTGCGTGTCCAGCAGTCCATTGCAGATATAGTTGCTATCGTGTTTAACTTTTCTAGGCCATCGCTCTTTACAAAGAAAATAAAGAAGTCGACCATATTCCTTTACCCTGCGGCCTATATAAGTATACATATCTCAACCTTTCCTCAGAGCTTTAAGAGAGTTTGCAATTTTTCTAAATTAGAGCTCGATCACACTGTCAATGAACTCTTAATTTCATAAAGTTTTCGACACTTTATCTTTTCTGCCTCCCCTCCTTGCCACCTCTTTCTCTCTCGCCCCCGAAAAGATTATCGGGCGAAAGTGGAAAGTTTTCAAAGAGTTTTTGATGAAAGAAGTCTCGTAATTAGAAACTTTCGTGCTTATTCAGTGCCGCAGAAAAAAATAGCGACGCGCAAAATAAGTGGGCTAGTTGGGCGTGGCGTGGCGCGAGCAAAAAAAGACCGACGTCAATTTATTTTGCGATTCAAACTTTAAAGCGGTTCTGCAATATCTTGAATATTGCTCCAATTCAGGCGAGTGATGCAGGTACGCCGCGTGGCGATAGCTTTGTCCTAATATTACCTGTCAAATGTAACGAATATTCGCGGGTACATTATTCGATGATAAAAATTGTATAAAATCAAATGTTTTAGTATGTATCGAATACTTTACCGTTTTTACAATAGTCAGTCTCTATACAATAAATGTCACAGTCTATAAATATTTACATCTAATTGCTCGGGATTTTAATTTATTTTAATATTTTAATAATTCTTCACAGATTACGATCATTGATTAAAAAAATAATAATTTTTAAAAGAATCAATAAAAATACGAAATATAGACATTACGGCAAACGCTATGACTTCCGAAATGCCTCTTAATAAGACACGATAGGCCTATATAATAAATTTCAAAACACCTCCAAAATCTCTGACCCACCAACCCACACTCTCTCGGCCACATACACACATCCACTCGAAAACAATCATTCTTCCTTCCCCCTTCTCCTTCTATAACACTTCTCCCATCTTGATTCACCCCCCGGAACTTCCTCTACACACCCGTCCTCCAAGAAATCGGCATGCAGCGCACTCGGGCGGCACATCGGCGCGCGCTGAATAAACAAAACAATGCGATTCATAATTCATTCGCGCTCGGAACTTCCGCGCGCGGCAAAACAGTTTCCCCGTTGCACGCAAACTTTCCCGGCTTCTGCTTCTGCTGCCACCCTTAATTCCCCCCTCTTAGCGCGCAGAAGTTAGGCCTTTGTCACCTGCTTACGCTTACACTGGAATGAGGGAAGAGAGGGAGGCGAAAATTTATAGAATACGTCGCGAAATTTCCGAATAAAATTCCGCGCGCGCCGCCGCCGACTCATCCGCGCGAATTCTCGTCATACGCGCTGCGTATATATTGTGGAGCCCGGAGGGACCGACAGCTGCGCGTTAAAGTGCGTTATCGGGCTATGTAGGGTGACGCGGGCGCGAGTTTTGGATGGGTTAAATAGACTGTATTTCTTCGTGAGGGGAGAGTTTGTAGGGTAGGAGAAAATGTTGCGGCTGCCAAAGGGGTTTTCGCGAGCGAGTAGCGAGCGCGTGGGATGGTTTACTTTGGGATTTCTTGTTTTAGAAAAATGCTCAACTGCCTCGAGGCGACAGCGTTGAATTTCTCGAGTTGGGAGCGTGAATTTTCGGGTTTTTTTTTCGGGGACGCGCATGGTTATGTGTAAAATATTCTCGCTTGAGAAGAGAGTAAACTTGCTGCCGTGGTGGAGTTTATTAATGACAAGGATGTATGTTTGTAAAATATTTTTTGTTTGTGTGTTATATAAAAGGTTTTTGAAAATGCGAAATGTAAGTTTTATATAAAGCTTATTGTATACTGGGAAAGACGTTTTGTAGTTGATCCAGGAAAGTACGGTTCTTTCGAGAATAATTTACTAAAGGGTTTTGGAAAATTCACAACGCCGTTTTCGAAAATCGGTTACAAAAGTTTTATAACTTTTATTAAACTACTTTTTATGAAAATCGTTAAAATGTAAACAAAAATATAACCGAAATATAAGTTTTATCTTTCATTTATTTACTCACACGATTTACCAAAAAGGTTTAACGATTTACGTATTTTTAAATACCCGAAAAGAATTTCCAATAAATTTTCGTCAATAATCCGGCCGTTAAACTCCTTTCAGAAGAAAACTCTGGAAAAAATCCGATTTCCCTATCAATCGTCGACCACCTTAATGGACTTTTTCAATGTCACACGTACCAACCAGAGGAAAGCAAAAACGATGACGGTCTCGTGCTCTCGCTTTTTTTTAGAAGGATTGGGAGATAGATAGTACTCGAAACGTTGGCCATTCCCTTTGCGCACTTGCGCCAGTTTGCGATTCCGTTTTTGCCCGTTCGACAAACGAACGACGTTTGATACGTTATGCACGTCCGCTCATTCTCTGGTCTTGGGCGATTCGCGCGGCGAAAGCTTTTGCCACGCGAACGTCAGAATATGTCAACCATTCGTCGTCGAGTCTCTGTGGACTGATTCTTTTCTTTCTTCCTTCGGGCATTTTTGAATTTAATTTTGACGAGTGTATTATTCAAATTCGTATTACTAATAGGCCAGTCAAGTAAAAAGTATAATTATAATAATATACTTGCATGAAAATTGTCTGAATATTTGAATATTAAATAAGCATTTGCAATTTACGAGTGAGAATTTTTATTTTTATATGAGAAAGTTAATCAACTTAATTTAAATAAAGTAATTTCAAACAGTATAATAAATTCTAGAAAATATACTGGGGATATGTGACACGCCGGAAACGTAATTTTATTATTATCAGATCCATCATTTTTTTTTTTGAGGGAGAAAACACGTGACGACAGATGACGCGCGTACGAGGAGACAGCCGCGGAGGAGGGAAGAGTAGCACGCGGAACTTTATTTTTCGCCACTAATTTAAATTTCAGAGAGCTATCCGAGTAATTTTTATATGAAAGTTAGTATAGAAATAGTTTTCGCCGTCGTTTTTGAATATTAATCTCTGAAATTGTAAAATTCAATGTGTCGTCCTCGATACGTCCGCGAAGTTAGTTTCTAACTATTTTATTGAAAATTTGATGGCCTATTTTATCATATTGAAATGTTTAAAGAATGTTTCGAATAGTTTCTGATTCATGGTTTTCTCGCTACGAGGCTTTTTTATTTTATTCTAGTAATAAAAAAAGGTCGGCATTTTTTTGTTATTATTTCACTGAACGTACACGGCGCGAAATTGGTAACTTTTCGATATTTTTTTTTATCGTGATTTTTTCCGTAAAATCGTCGAAATACAAAATCATTTCATCTACTAATAAATTTAACGCGTTTTACATAATAAAAATCAAAATGAAAATTTATGGGTACTTCTACTCACTCGATGAACTCTAGTAATCAATGGTCAAACGTACGCGAACAATGAGAGAGAGAGAGGGAGAGAGAGAGAGCGATTTTTCCCTGTAGCAAAAGTGCAAAGATGTCGACTTAACATTTTCCAGACGCTTTCTCCAATTCCCGCTTTTAATTTGAATAATGGCTTAAGTGTCAATATAATCGATCAGCGCAAAGTGAATTGAACTTCTTTTACACATGAATACTTTCCGCAGTCATTTGAATGTCTATCCAAATTAAGTCACTACATTTACTCGCTCAAAGTTTAAAACATTCTCATTCATTTTTTACTATACCTTTTACTATTGCTCGCACTTTACGACTATAAATCATATTTTTTCCTGAAAATAAACCATTCGTATTGTAAACTAACATTGGTAAACTACCGACTACCAAATACGATGTAAAATTTTCTTGCAATAGTCAATTTGACTGCACTGTTGTTTATTTTATTTTCCAATCGGCTGAGTAACCCATCGCGTGAGAAAATGAATAAATACCTCTAACGCAATCAGTAAATATTGTTATAAATAACTCCATAAGCTGGAAAATTTCAACAAACAATAACACTCTATCGCACAATAAATCAAACAATTATACCCCATAACCTTAATCCAGCTATCACAAAGCACTCTAAAATATCTATAATACGACGCCTTACGGGCCCCAACACTCTACTTCTCCGAGCTACAAGAAAAGCGCATTCCCGGGAAAATTTTCTCTCCTACCCGCTCCCAATCCTTTCCACAGTTTATACATTATCATTATTTGTCCCACGGAAGGAAAGTACAGTAGTGGCCGCACTCTCTCCTCCCCCCACGCGACGTGGCCAGCTTGCAGGAGAGGCTCACGCTCGGCCCCTTTGATATCGGATAATCCGGCGCGTTCTCAAAGTCCTCTCTCTCTCTCCTCTCTCTTTCTCTCTTGCGCGTTAGCAGCCCACGAGAGTCAGTTTGATCAACGTCCGAAGCGACCGATCTCATTTTGCACTCTCTCTCTCTCTATAGTCGTTCAGGAGAGAGAGAGAGTCATCCTCATTTTCCATTTCCGCGTATTATCTGGCACCGAGGGGTAGTTTGGCGGTTTCTTTTGAGCGAGAGAGTACTGCGGAGTTGGCCGTTGTTATCGGTAATGCTTGACCTTTATAGAAAGCATTGTGGATGGTGAGAATGTGGATGAGGATTGCAGTTGGTTTGTAGCAGAGGTGTGGAAAATATTGAGGTTTTCGTAAGAGTTAATTTCTTTTTTCAAAGTAGAAACTAGAATTATGATGATTAAATGAGGTTTGAGAGTTTCCTAGAAGTTTCCTAGAGGTGAAAATTTTATCTAATTAGTGAACGCTAATCTCGGAAAATGTTCGAAATGTTTATATCAACGTCTTTTATAAAATATAAGTACGGATTATAAACTTTTACCCGAATTATATATTCAAATGAGTCCTGCGAACAATGGCCAACGAAAATTGGCGTTCCAGTATACTCACCCATTGATATTTATCAACCTAGCACCTCGACATTTTGCTCAGATGCCGTCAAAATTACCGAAAGCAGACTTCTCCATCCCCCACTGAGCATTCTCACAACGAAACACAAAAGAACCGTTCTATATAAAAATAATTCATGCGCATTAATTCCAAAGTGCTTTCTCACAGAGGGCCTCCGCATCGCGCCACTTATATTTTCGACAGTGGCCGAATTAGAATACGAATCGCGATTACCTATACTCCCCCGAATGCCAATTTTCCCTTCACCTTTCTCACACGCGCTTATATACATAATAATAAGCTGCCGGCGCGCGAGACCTTTCTATGGAAAATCAATCGACACTCTCTAAAAGCTACACCGCCCCGTACGTATTACAGTGGCGGAATATCTACCTATATAGGTACCGCAACTGTGTATCGGGAATATATCACTCGCTCTCGGTATACGAGGGGGGTTAATTTATTTCGGCGAATCGGAAATTAGGGCTTTACCCACGCGGCGAAATATTCAGCTGGCAAGATCGTCACGCGAGCGAGCGAGCCTGTGGAATTCCTCTTTTGGATTTTCGAAAAAGAAACGTTGAGCGCGCCGTTGTACGAGAGTAATTGAATTTGACTTTCATTAGGCCGCGGATCGAGAACGCGCGCGGGGCGAATTTTTTCGATGCGAACAAGCGCGCCGACGACGCTAATTGGACAAAGCCGTAAGCGACTGAGGAATTTTTTATGTACGCGTGTGTGCGTTTGAGTGTGTCTGTGTGTGAGAGAGAGGAGGTTTGATGGGAAATCTTTGTGTTTATGGTTAATTGCTCAATCAATTTGCCGGGAATTCTTCTCCCCCGCGCGTTCACAATTGATTGGTCGATCAATGTTTGGTTTGCAAAGCGCGCACGTACACGTGTACGTATGGGTCGGGTATCTGTCGATCGAGGAGACCGAAGGTCACTCGGTTTCGACAGAATGGAATTCGAACATTTCTATCTGTTGTATGTTACGTGGGAATGCCACTCGGAAAAGGAGAAATTATATCAACAGTTTCGGTGAATCTTTTTTAAATGCTTTTCTTACAGGTTAGTGCATTAATTCTGCAGGTTATAACATTAGAGTTTTTACTTTATTAAACATTATAAATATTATTATACGCATGCGAAAATTCTACATGTACGATTCTAAAAGATTTTGTCGAATTTATTTTGATCACGCGCTATCGGCATTTCCAAGGTAAAAATTCATCTTTCCATTTTTGAATTTGTAAAATAAAATTTTAAAATTTTCAAATTGTAAAATAAAATTTTCAAATTGCACCTCTCTCCTCAAATATTTAGCCTTTCTACATATAACTACGCCTTTCCCGTTAATCTAAAAATTATCCTAAAACCCTTATCCTACAATCATAATCGTTTCACAACATTATCATCGTGCCACAACGTTATTACAATTAGCCCTCCCCAACTACTTCATTTCCACTCAACCACCACCTCGACAATCTCGCGCGACCTCTTACCTCAGCCCATCTCTTCACCATTACACCCTTTCCGTCCTCTATACGCATCCATAAAACGGATTTGCCATCCATGCGCTATCAACGCACGTAACACATATATCTTTAACGCACGGGACCCGCGCGAGCGTAAAGTCAGGCGCGACGCTGCCTTGTCGCGTGACTTAATTAATAATAACTCCGCGTGGTATAACGGCGCTTCAAAGCTTCGTTTCTATTACGCGGGGCCCGCCACTTTCAAAGGTAAACCACCCCGACGCGCCCGGCGTGTTTCCATATCCTTGTGAGAGGGAGTCTCCCACGGGGGGAGAAGAGAACGTCATTTCGACGGCGCGCGCGTGTGTGCACAGAGAGAGAGAGAGAGAGTGTGTTTGAGGAGGGAAGCTGTGGGAAAAGGGAGGAAGAAGAAAGTGGAAAGAGAGACGGAGAGCGGTTATGATCTTCCGGTTGTCCGACGGTTTTTTTTCAGGGACGAGAATTTAGAAAAGTTTTTATATATTTAGAGTGGAGATTGGATCTATACAAATTTAGTTTAGTACAGGGGACGTTTTTAGATACGGGAAAACAGAGTTATTTTCAATATTATTTAGGGGACGAGCGTATATGACGGTATAACGAAACGTTGCAAAAAAAAATTTCCGATGCATATTTAACATGGAATAAATTTTAGAGTCCGCGTGTGTTAGCGGGCGAGATTCTATCGGTGCCGCACCGTAATTTTTATCAATATTAAACTAGAATAATTTCAGCCGTCGTTCTTTGCGCGCGTATCGCGATTTTTACGGTGAATTTTATCTGCCGCTAGAAATTTTTTATTCATGACTCTCGTGCGTGCGCGCGAGTGTATATATGAACGGATTTCGCGCGGTACCGCTTCATTTTTTAAAATATTTTCCAAAAAAAAAAAACATAAAATGAATTCATTTCCTAATTTTACACGAGCGCGAGGAATTTCATACGCGAAATGCCGCGCTCTGAACCCGGAAAAACGCTGCGCTTGTTGCGAGCGCGAAATCCATTTTAATTTTTCAAATTAATATTTATATACCTTTCAGTAATATATAATTCAATTTAAACATTATAACCCTGCGCGTATTTTCAAAGTGACAAATCCAGGTCAGTAGCGCTATACAACAGGTTCATTAAAAATGCCGCAAGCTCCCATCGAGGAAAAAAAAAGAAGAAAAAAAATGACGAATTTTCATAATTTTTAATGAGTTTCGCGATAAGACTCGCGGCGTAAACTACAATTACCGCGCGCCCACTCCGAAACATATTTCAATCTGGTGCGCGTACGCGTGTATGTGTGTTACTGTGCTGTGCAGTGTTGCAGCCTCTCAAAGTCAGATAGCCAGATTATCTCCCCACCTCTACCTCTTACCTACGTATATATATGCATATACAGACAGCCGCGCGTGACAGTATATGCATGCGCGTGTATATAAGCGCGAGACACAGGCTCGGTTAGATGGAAGCGCGCCGCAGCAGCACCGGCAGCAGACCCGTTGTGAACAGTGTTTATTCTACTTTTCATCACGAGCACAGCTTGCGCGAGGCGCTATGTGTATACTCGCGTCATTTTGCGCCGGCTCTCGACAAAGGCGCTTGTTGCTTCCTAGTCTCTCTTTTCAGGGGGACGACGTTTTGTCTCTCTCTTGGCGTGGAGGTGTGTGTGCATATAGTGTGAATTTTCGGATTTTTTTTTGTTTTTATGACGATAGGCGGGAAGGTCGTAATGAGATGTGTGCCAAATCATTAAAGCGGGGCGAGCCGGCTTTGTTTCAAGGTGGGACTCATTAGTTTATGTTAATGGTGTGCGTGCGTGTGTGTGGGTTTGAAAGATTTGGAATGTATTGTGGTTTGGGAGCTGACTTGATAATAATTTGACGGATTTCAAATAAACAGAGGTATAGTTGATACAAAAAAATTATAATGATGCTGTAACAAGATATACGCAACTTTTACTTTTTTTTCTTTTTTTTTGAAAAGCACACTTTTTAAATATTTTTGTATCACCTTTTTACATGTTTTTTCGCAAGATTCATGGTTTACACCAGAGGTATTATCTTTCAAACGCGAACTTCAGCGCACCCCGAAACAAACGGATTATTTTACAGCGATAATATATCCCTTTCCTTCCACGCGCGTACCTGTAAATCCCAAATCGTTGGGATTATTTTCGCACAAAATCCTCGTCTTTCGCATCATTTTTTCCTCAAAACTCTCCTCCCCCAAAAAAACAACAAAAACAGCGAAGAGAAAAACTCCCAACATCTGAAAAAGAAACCGAGAAGAAGGCGAAGAAGAAGAGGCACAAAGACATTCTCGCGGAGCAACTAGAATTGAGGCTCGGCGGAAGAAGAAAACGACTACGACTGAAAAAAAAGCGAGAGCTCTCTCCCGAAGGGAAAAAGGAGATTCCGACGAACCTTCCCGAGCGCGAAGAAAATACTCTTCTCTCGTCGCGCAGTCGCTCGCGTTGAACGTAAATTTTAGGTTCAATCTGGCGCGATTGTTTCGCGCGCGTCTCTCTGCGTGGGCGCGGGCGCCGCGTTAGCGAGGCCTGTCTCCTATACATTCTTACACCTATATACACACACTGGGGGACAAATCGAATTCGAGGCATCGATGGATTCCCAGACGTCTGATAGATCGGGCGGTGTGTCGCGTAAAATAGACATAGCGGATATACCTGACATGTGAGCGTGCGTGTATACGTCGGATTCTTCTCGCGGGAGATGAGTGAGGAAAGAAGAAGAGTCGTGCAGGGTATGAGGGAGAGATGCTTTTTGCGCGTATTATGTCGGTTGCATTTACGATTGGCGCGCGGGAGGGAGCCTCTCGTCACGCGTGTATATTGCGAGGGCGGTTATCGCGTCGCGGAGAGAGTGAGAAAAATTGAGGAGTATGATGGTTGAGGTGTATGTATGTACGTGGAGTTGAAAGTGTTGTGGGTTGATGACTGAGAAATTAGACGAATGTAATGTTTGGTGGATGTAAGGATTTTCAAAGAAATAACTGGAGGGGTAGTACTTGAAATAAATAAATTTTATTTGTTTATATACCAAATTTGAATTTAGTGTATTCAATTTTGCTAGAGTAGATTTTCTATACGTTCTTATAAAAATGGATAGGTTTGTTTAATCAGTTATGTTCTTTATTAAAAATGTTTCCTTTTTAGTATAAAATAGTGAAACACCTTCTATTTAATCAGACATCCGGTGTGAATCCGTCAATATCAACAACAGCCACGACAAGAGCATCAATTACGCTAACAACCTTCAGTGCCAACGGAGCAGCAAATAAATGCCATTATCCGACTCGACAAGAAAACATAAGAAATAGAACTATAGCGCTAATGCCGAAGCTCACATTTCCCCTATACTTGATGTCTCTCTTTTCATACTACTGAAGGGAACGTATTCACATCAATTTCAGAAAATGGAAGCAACGTATATTATCATAAATGCTTTATTTATCTAATTACACGTTTATATTATCAGGAGCTATATCATTCATGTTATGCTTCTATTTATTTCATTGTTATTTAATAATTTTTTAATAGTTCATTTTAGATTTAAAACAAGTTTCAACAAAATGTAAAGAACTAATATTGATTTAAAGCTTCTAAAAAACGTAACATTTATTTAATAAACATTATTAAATTTTATCTATTTTTTTTCAAATAAAATTCAAATAAATATGATTTATTATACAAGTTTATTAACTTTTAGTTAAAATCAGTTCCTTAGAACTTGGAAGCTTTATTTCTAATTCCTGAAACGTAATATAAAAATACATTTTTGATTATTGAAGGATAAGTTTTACCGATGCAAAAATTAATCCTATTTTCATTTTAAAGATTCAGGATTGTAGCTAAGCGAAGAAAACTCATTGGTTATGCTGTGAATAGATTATATTCAATATCAGCTACGACACTATTTATAAGCAGCTTATAGATTAGAATAAAACATAATAAAATATGATGCATTTTTAAAACACGAAAAAATAGCGTTTCAATTAGAATTATAATAGTATGGGGTTAGATTATATTATTTAATAGTTTTGAATCAAATAAAATTCTATAAATAATATATTAATACGAAAATCTATATTTCTTTTTACCAGATTTAGATTGTACAAAACATGCATAACAGAAGCAAACTTTGGTTTAAAATTCAATCTATTTACTTTTGTGTTTACCATTTTTTATAGCATCATTCATTAAGCTCCATCAAGCAGTGGCCTAAAATCGTCGATTTTCAGCGTACGTTCATGAATATTTTTATAGCAATATGTTTTGTTTAAAGTTTTTATTCCTAATGGTTTAACAATTAGGTAGTTGAATGTGTTAAGATGTGCATTAAAAATTAATTTTCTTAATGTTATGTTTAAAAATTGATTTTTTGCAATTTCTATTTATGCTTGCGTTTCTGTTTTGACATAGACTGATCTGGAAATAGGCCCATCAGAAATCAATACTAAGGCGAGTGTCTATATCCATTTGAACATGATTCAAGGAAATCTGACTGAGATGATCAGGAAACTTGATTACAAGCGTACTGTACATCGACACAATAATCAAAAATTTACAATAATATAGTATTATTTCACGTGTGCCATTTATATGGGCAAAAATTGTGTCATATTACTATTTTGTTACAAATATATTACATAATATGCATATAGTAGTTTGTTAGTAGCACCAGCGAATTTCAAAAATTAAATACAAATTTTTAACACTTATAATGAGCAAAGTGAAATGAAGTGAAGAAACTGTACCAGGGAAAGCTTTGAAAGGCCTTAAAACTTGTCGCGTTTTACGAGCAAAAAAATATGCTATCCTCTAGAAATTTTCCTTTTTTCTCATCCACCATTCTCTCTCTCTCCCCCTACTCCCTCTCTACAGAAACGGAAAATTTTTGTGGAATTCAAGAGCACTCAGGGATTGTGTGCTAGAAAATTCCAAACACATCGCGCGTGCTCGCGCTATTCTCTCTCTCTCTCTCTTCCCCTCTCCTCCAAAACTTTATTCGTTTCTGCGTATCTTCCGCCCGTTTTCAAGATATTTGCAGAAAATGGAGAAAGTAAGATTTTCCATACGGAGCTGGTGCTCGGGCGCGAGTGCGCCGTGAAGGAGAATGCATTGTGCGATAAAAGAAAATTTACAGTTTAACCCTTAAACCACTAACCCGCATTCGTTCAAACGACTTGCGCTCGCGTGCGTGACAAATCCTCGTATTTTATTATTGCATGAAAGTCCTTCAAAACAAAGCACGGGATAAATTTGCTTGAAATATTTTACAAGGTGGAAGAATAACTTGTGGTTTTTCCGGCATTTTGAAATTTGAATAATGGAAAAGTGATTTTTGAAATTCTTTGAATGTTTTAAACGTTTACTTTGGAATTTTCAACGTTACAATCTTTTCTGCGATAAACTAGTTCAAATTATATTGATTTTTATGCTTCCGCGAGAAAATAGTCTGGTTAAAAATAATTTTCTTCCTGGTTTTTGAAAGATCGTCGAGAATAATGCTTTTTATAAACGGATAATAAATTTAATCCGAAAACAGTGGTAAGACTATGTTTCAGTCAGACATTCAGGTTCTACTCCTTAGGACCACATTTATCAAAAAGTACATATATAGGTGGCCTACTTTGTTATCGCAAAATTATCATAAAATATTGGACGCTCCACTAAACTTTTCTCCACGTGCACAAAAAATTATTACAACCAGAATATACCAGCTAAATTTCTCAACCTCGCATTCCACATCCAAAAATATAACATATCCCCTCCACCCAGAAACCTCTCCGAAATCACACCCCCGATTTTCTCACAAAAACGCCGTAATAAGCATCGAAGCGTTTTTACGATCCTCTCTCTCTCTCCCGTTCCTTCCCTCGCGCTCGAGCCACACGATATAACATCGGCATCCGGGCCGTCTCTCTCAACCGTAGCGAACAAAGCCTTTCTCTCTCCCTCTGCTCTGGTCATTCGCCATTCACGCCGCGCCGCGGACAGCCAAAGTGGCGCATCGCGACAAAAGCCCGAAGAAAAGCCCGTGACGCGCTCGCCGCTGCTGCAGTCTGTAAGATAACAGATGGAAACACAAGAAAACACGAGAAAATGGGACAAGAGAGGGGTGGCTAACTTACGCGGCGCGTATTTTCGTGACAGTGCGCATTGTAATTTTATTCGCGAGTTCTCTTCCGCGCTCGACAAAAGTTATAAGAGCCTGGCCGGCCGGAAAAATGCAGTTTTCAAAATGAGGAGAATGAAAAGTTTCGCTTCTGGGAGGATACCCGTGCCGAATGCGAGATGAAGAGGAGAGCGCGTGCGTGCGGCCTCAAAGAAATCCGAAATGAGAATCGCTTATTTGCGGAAAATTCTTTCGCGGACTCTGTACGCGGGGTTGAACGCTTTAGAGTCGAGTGCGCGTGTACGTCCACAAGGGTGTTTCGGTTTGAGTTTGAAATTCAAAATATTAAATATTTATGGGATATAATTGCGAAATTTTCAAAATTCAAGGATTTCGTAAAGTTTATATTAAACGTGAAATGCGCGCATTTTAACCGAATTTATAAAATAATTTTGAATTTAAGTAAAGTAGACGTACCTTTGTACATATTAAATTCAAGCAACAGACCATAGCTTATTTGTTTCTTTTAATTTTACACTAAACGATGAAATATGTACAATTACAAGTTTTAATATCCTGCTAATTAAAAATAACAAACCACCTATACCTCCAAAAAATCTCACACCCAACCACCACACTTGCCCAGAACTATATAAAATTTTCAATTTATTACACCCGAAGAATCTCCCCACTCCCGTTGGCCAAAAAAATCACAGCCTCCCCCTCTTAACGATATCCCGCATTACTCACGCGTAAATTACGGACTTCTTGCGTTCGCCCAACACCCCTCCTCCCTCTTTCGGACCACGTCGCATAAACCCAAAAACCGTCGCCCGTGGGGGTAGGGTGGGCGCATGCAGAGACTTGGAGAGAGAAAAGGGGCCCTTCGCCTCCCCCCGTTCGGAGAAAGGCAGCAGCAGCAGAGGGGTATCCCAGGAATGACACGGACAGAGTGCGGCAATTTCGTGCAATACCCTCGGCATACCGGGCGTTCCTGGAATGTGGCTTAGCATTTTCCAGCTGCCGACGCGCAGCTAGCTGCGGCGCTGCTGCTGCTCGCTCGGACGCTTTTAAACCCTCCTCTCGACATCGCCAGAGAGGAGAGTCTTCTTCGTTCTATGTCTGTGTGTGTTGAGAAGGAGGAAGAGAGAAGGAGAGTTTATATATTTCACGTACGAGCTGTGTTGCTGCTGTCCGTCTTTGTCACCGAACGGGGGATTCAATCTTACCTTCGCATTAATTCGAGTAGCTGGAGGAGAAGGAGGATGCGTGTAAGCAGGAAATTAAAAGTGCTCGGGGTCCCGTGTCTCGCGGGATGGTAATCGCGTGTTTCTTTTTTTTCGGGGATGGCGTATACGGGAGGAGGAGGGAAGGTTGTTTGTTTAATCGAATTCTTTTTTCGGTTCAATTATTTTATACGTTAGAGTTTTTTTATGCCATTAATTATTCATTTTTTGGCGCTATTGTATAAGATGCGTTTAAATTGCAATTAAAAATTTATCAGTCATTTGCGCTCGGAATATAAAAGTAGTCCATTTGTTGAAAATTACGCGGCATAAAATCATCATATACTAAAGATTGGATGAGCCGTGACGAATTATTTTCAAACAAATGATTGATGAAAATTACCGTCGCGAACATTTCGCGTTATTACCCGCACCGTAGAGTCATTCAATCCTTTGACATCGGAATTTCGTATCCATTGAATATCAATTTTCCCGGTATTATTTTCTCCCACGACCTGATTTATCAGCATTAATTAAATAATAAAATATTTTCGCGATGAATAAGTTTTTATCATTATCGCGGCGCTTGATTTTTGTTATACGCCCGAGTAATGAACACCATCCTCGTAAAATTTCATTGTATAGGTACGTCATATTACTACATTATTCAAATTCAAAGGAATTTCATCCTACACCGTTGTTATAACAAAAATTATTACTTGGATATTAAAATTATCGATACTTCGCCGTATTCTCCTCGCTCGTCCAATTTATAATTCATCAGAATATGTATATACCGTGATGCTCTTATAATAAAGCATAAAAACTTCGCTGTACAAACCACTCCAACCCGATTTCTAAAAAATCCAAAATTAATATTAATGCCCGCGTTGGCAATATAAAACAGATTATGCGCGACCTGCACTATTAATGCACAAACTGCACGCGCGCGAGGCAAGGAAACACTTTACACTCAAATATTACTCAACGGATATTTTTCCGCCGCACTTCGAATAACAAGCACTCGCGTGCAGCTCTCCGTCCCTCCGACGGTTTTTAATTTCCCGGGCCGCCCAGCGCGAAAACGATTTAATTTAATAAAGCCAATGCAAAGTCAAACAGTTATACCTCGGCCCCGCTCCTCACCCTCTGATTAAAAAGATGGTAATAACAGCTAGACACACACCTTCGTTCGTTTTTCTCTTACGTTTTTCTCTCTTCAATTTTCAATTTTTCAAACTGACGCGCGCCACTCAGGGTTTCGCCTCGCGTCCTACATCATCAAACCCCTTAATAAGTTTCCGATGCGCGCGTCGGAAAGCCTTTCGCCACTGCGGCGGGAGAAAATAAATTAAAATGCTCGGCGTTCGGCGCGACGCAGGATGAATTTTCAAAACGTTCTAGAAAGGGATCGCGAGTGTAGAGAATATAACCTCGCTCGTGGTTTGCGGGGGGGGGGGCGATGGAGCGGAGAGAAGAGAGGGAACGAACGCGAACAATGTCTAAGCGCATTCGGCCACAAAATGCGATAGGGAATGAGAGAGGAGAGAAAAAGCAGGCGAAGGAAGTCGGAACCGGTGCGGGCCAAAGAGTGAGTGAGAAAGGCAGAGAGAGGTAGAGATAGAGCGTCTGCACAGGATATCGCGAGCGCACTCGAGAGTCAAGGGTTCGGGGGATATCGGAAGATTCAGCTCGTCGAAACTGCCGCGCGTGTGAGTTCCTGCGGGCCACAGACATACGTGTGTGTATGTCTGATACGAACGGGAGGGAGAGAGAGAGGAGGTGAGAAAAACAGAGAGGAAATGAAAAAACAGAGGGTGAAAAACATGCCCCTGTGGCGGGAGGAATGGAAGAAATGCAAAAGAAAGCCGGCGAGGGAAGACAGTGAGAAGCGTAAGGAGTGGACACGAGACGTAATGAGAAAAACGGTTGGGTGGAGCGGGGGCTGCTGTTATGACAGAAAGTGAAAACAAAAGTAATAATATAATAATGAATGCGCAGCGTGGTACGAGGGGAATTAAAAGCGCACACAATTTGGCCGGGGGAAATTAGGGGTATCGCGGCGAATTACACGTATTTATTTATACTTGCAGAGGTTGCATCCGATTTAATAATCGCAGGGAAAAGAGATTATACTCGTGGAAAGGGTTCGCGTTATTATCGATGATTTTTAAATGGTTTTTCGTGCCTCGTTGCTGTAATATAACGCGAATAATTTTATACAAAGGGTGGGAAATGGAAAATTTATTTCCTCGAAATTAATATCGGGCTGTATACACGAATACACACTTTCATTACACCTGCGGCTGAGTTTTCATTTTCTTTCGTTCCTCCGCGTTGTGCCGTTATTCGGGGAATGCGGTAATATCATATCACTGTGAACCGTATAAACTTTCAATTTCGTCCCAAACTAAAGATATCACCAGACTAATATTCCTCTCTTAAAAAAATGATGGCCGGAAGTAGTGGCTCATTTAACTACTCGATGTGATTGAAAAAAGCGCGAATATTTGATTTTTTTTTAGATTGAAATTTTTTTTTTGTTAGATTTGAATTTTAAAATTCAAGTATTTATATAGAACTTCTAAATAATTAAAAAATAAAAACATTTTATTTTTTGCTTGAAGCATGTATCTAATTATTTTATAATTTAAACTAATTAAACATCTCAAAAAGAAAATATTACGCGCGAATCGCGTTTGAATTTTGCTAGTAGAATTAAAAACGATATAACCGGGACCTCGCCCTTCGTCCCATCAAGGGCACAGTAATCTCCAGTCAAAATCTTACAACCACTTCGCACCTCTTCACACGTTTAAGGCTTCTTTTATCGATTAACGCCTCTCGCGCCGCAGCCGTAAACTTTCCGCCCTCGCCCCTCGCGACTTTTCAATCAACCCTGGCGTTTACGCGCGAATTGTTATCGCGACGCGCGCTACTTTATATCGTCGCGTTCTTTTTTTCGGCGCGCGAGCGAGCCCATAAACATAGGCCGTCGTGTATACCATACCCGTAAACGCTGAGATTGCCAAGATACTCGGCGTTATTTTTTAAATGCGAGAAGAGTAAGATGAAGTCGCCGTCGTGTGGCGGTTTATTAGATGTGAATTTCGCGATTAAGGATCGAGAGAGAGTTTTTTATGGACAGGGTGCTGCGAGGCGTCGTGTTTTTGGAGACGAGAGCTGCGCGTGATGCGAAATCGATGTACGGATGAGAGTGTATACCTATACATACGCTGGGCATGCAAGAGAGAGCGAGAGAGAGCGCGCGGGCGGTATAATAGAATTGTTTCGAGATATAAATCACAAGCGCGCTCGCACGCTGTTGTATTAAATGCGCTTGATAACATTTCACGAGGGCGTTAATGCGGAAATAATTATTCCGCGAATTCGTCGCGCGCTCGCGTTAACGCTGCTCCGAGCTCGCGTGCACGCGCGATGATGGGCGTATATATATGTATGCGTGGGCGAGAGTAGAGGATGAGAGTTCATTTTTGCTCGCGCGATTTTACGCGTCGTAAAAAACGTCATCAATTTTGCCGCCACTGGGACGTTATGCATACATATACAGCAAGTTATAACGCGAAATAATTGAAGGGATTATAATTAGTTTAGGATGTGTTAGATATTATGTGGTTGGGCGGTCGCGAGGATAATTAACGTTGGATGCACAACCGACCGCTGAAGATTATTAGCATGTTTATTGGTAAAAGCGCGAGCGTGCGCATAATTGTAATTTTCACTTTCCGTGTACAGCACACATTACAAGCGCAACTATTTTCACGACTGAACACAGTGTCTATCGGTTTACAGCGTTGCGAACTTCCCATCGCACCTATATCCATCAAAATACCTCATAATATTACACACACGGACCACACACATTCCAACTCTCCCGTAAACTCTCGCCCTTATTACACACATAAAGCTCTAAAAAAATCATTGTATTCTTTTTCACTTTCATCGCGGCCCCGCGAGGGAATTTACCTCACGACCGAGTGATTTTTATACAGCTGAACCGCGCACTTTATAAATCTCCTTCGCACGCGAGCCACGTTATTCGTCCCTCGGGAGAACCACCCCGCTATATATAGCAGGCACGAGTGTTGCGCTCTCATTACGTACTTATATAAGCTTTATCAAATTTCCGCCTGTGTATATATATATGTAAGTGAGATATACGAGGTAAGTGCGCATCGGACGATCGCGAGAGTTAATTGCCCGATATGTCTCTCGGGTAGAGGAAGAGTGAAAAATGCGAAAGAGGGAAATATCAATGTTATTCGTGTATATATCGGAGAGAGCTGGTGATACTTCGTGCGGTCTTACTCGCATCTGTCAAAGAGAGGGATTTTTCATCGTGCGGCTGAGCATGGATATGGGGGAGCAGAAAAAGTTTAATATATTTCGTTAGACGGATGTGGATGGAGGAGAAAGAGAGAACGAGTGAGTGGAAACGATGTTCATTACGCGGCGGTCGGAATGGTGATGTATGTCCGTGGTGGACTTTTGCTATGCGTATCGCGTCGCGTTACCCCTTTGCATATAAGATGGAGTATTATTATGATGAAGGGCGATTTGTATATGTTGTACCTATACCTACAATTTTTTACTGTAGTTTATCGGGCTATTTAAAAGTTTTATTGCACCGGTATGAGTAATGAATGAAAGCAGAAGGCAGTACAATATCTTTAATACAGAGTGTCCGACTATTGCCACGTATTTACTACTGATTTAACTCTTCCGCTTCGTTATATAACTTTGCATAACAAAACAATTAACTATATACTCTCTTTGTCGCCAGTCCGAAAAAAACAACATATTACAATTCAAAGAACGCCCCATAGAAATGATAAAGCCGAACTTTGACCATCAAAACCGTACCGTCCGCGTCTATACAGGCGGCAAAAGTAAGGAAACTTTCGAATCCGCATAGTTCAAAGCATCATAACCGCATAACTTCTGTTTCGTGCTTCCTCTCTCCTCCACTTCCTCTAAAATTTACAACGATATAATTCGCTCTCCCTCTCTCTCTCCGCTAGTACAAAACGGCGCATACTTCGGCGCCCGCGCGGTGCTATACAATCGCGCCTCGGCCAAACACTCGAGAGCCGCGGCGCGTTCCTGAAAACGAACTATCGCTGGGCGCAGCGCAGTGCGGCAGCAGGGACGAACGACATAGCGCCCGCGCCCGATCTGCCCCGGCATAAAGCCATATCCCAACTCTCTCGAAGAACCTCCGCTGCCGGCGTGCTTACGGGATTATCCGCCGATAAGTATAGCCTCCCTTCTATACATATATATACCTTCCATAAACGGAGAAGGCAGAAGCAGCAGCGCCGGTGGTATCCCTCTCTTATACAAGAGCAACCTTCCAGATATATACACCCGCACACAGACATAGGGGCAACAATGCCGGAATGATTGGCTCGCCGTCTGTTCCCTCTCTCTCTCCCTCGCACACACACGTACACTTTGCTGTAGAGCATTCAACTAGCGTACTTACAATGCGCGGCCGACCGCGCGCGCTCGCGCACTATCGCCTCCCGGCCGGAAGCACGTGACTTCGAACTCCCACGTCTAATAGTTCGACGCGCGGAGTGAAAATCAGGAGAGGAGATCTGCGAGGGAAAGAGGGAGAGTATATTTTTTACGTTTTTAAGGCACAAGGGAGAGCCTGATTGCGCTACGGTCGAGGATTAGTAGAGGGTGATAATGCGGTGTCTTTACGGCTGTCTTGAGGGTAAGAGGGAGTGATCTGGGTTTTAATGAAGGGTGTGTTATCGATTGAACGGAGAGGTTGATTAGGTGGAAATGTGGATGGGGAGGTAAGACTGGCTGCCCTGATTTTTCAGAGAGGACATAGGGAATGCAGAGTTTCTTTTAGCAAAGTATTTTTCGAGTGTATTATATTTTGTACGCGCGAAAACTGATTGGAATGATATTTTTCCGTGGATTTGTTTACGCAACTAATGCGCGAGATTGAATAGTTTAGAAATTGATGTTTTTGGAATTCAATGGAGCAAATAGAGACAAAAAAAATATTCGACCAATTTCATCGGATACGAGAACCTAGATTTTTTCAATGATTAGAAATTTAACGAAGAATTTTTATTGGAGTTCAATTTTCGTTTGTTTGTTTGTTTGTTTTTCACTATCTTTTTAAAAATATGGGTTGGTTTATCAAAGTTTGTTGCAAACAGATGAAAGTAATTTAAATCGTTGAATCTAAAAGTTATTGAACTCATAAAATGGAAAATTATTATTAAAAATTGAAAAAAAATACATAATATTCCTATAGTAAAATATAATCACCGTCACATGCGAAATAAAAAAATCCACAAATAAATAAAAATCGCATATAAATGTGTCCTCGATCAGCCACGTGTATCTTCCACTAAAGGCCTTTTCTCTCTCTCTCTCTCCACGTCTCTCAACCCCGCGTAATTTGCCGGATCCTTTGTGGCATTATTCTTCTTCCTCCTCCCTCCCCACCCCCTTACGACTCTTTCCACACTGAAAGGAATCCTTTCGCGTCCGGCGACATATATATCGCGTGCCGCCGATGTATAAGCTCGCTCGCGCACAATCGACGAAAAATTCCGCCGTCTCGCGGAGAATGCGCTCGGGGTCATTGTGACGGGGAGAAATAAAATCTGCAGTGTCGCTACGTAAGATAAATCTTTGCCGATGAGAGAGAGAGAGAGAAGAAGAAGAGAGAAAGAGAGGGAGAGTCTTATTGAAAAGTTGTCGGTGCGGCCCGTTTACAAGTAGCGAGTTAATACACTTTGCCCGTCTCCTCCTCTTGTTCGACTTAATATCGCGTCTTCCTTCTGCTTTGCCGCTACTTTTTCTTCTACTTCTTCTTCTTTTCGATAATTTCTTCTCTGGGGAGGTCTGTTGCGATCGAGAAAGAAAAAGAGTTTTGTCGGAGGGATAATTTGTTTACGGCTCGCGATAGACGGGTTCGATCGTTTATAAAAACTTTCCTGCCGGTTATATAATTTTCACATAAACCCAATGTGATTTTCTTCGTCCTCTTTGTACATAATTCACCCAATCAATCTTTTAAATACACACAAACATACATCCCCGCAACAAAAACGCACTCACTCTTCGAAACTATATATCTAACGCGCTCCATCCACGTCCAATAAACCGCGAGCTCGAACCCGATTATACTATATGCCACAGGCAGCCGCCGCAAAACGACAAAATCGCGGCATTACCATAGATGCACACACGAATCTGCGCGCGACTGGATCACCCTCTCCACATACGCAAAATCTCTCTCTCGCGCGCACACGCTAATCCCCGTCTGGCATCGTGTTTTATACCGCCGAAATCCCACGTTCGGGCGGTGAATATTATTCCCGTAATCTGCCGTCGGTGAAGTGAGAATGAAAGAGAAAAATATTGCGCGTGCAACGAAGTGTAAAGCAAGAGTCTCTCGTCTTAATAAGAGCGAGACTGCGAGCAGAGCAAACGAGCGCAAATGCTTATTTTTCGAGTGAGTGCGGCTTGAGTGGGTGAAAGAGAGAGAGAGAGAGAGACTCTTGTCGAGGTGGGCTTGAGAGTCGAGGGTCGTCGAGAAGGTGGTGCTGGTGGTTTTACGGTAGGTGGAGGACTGCATGTTTGGGACTGTATGATGCGTATAAGGATGATTAATTTTGATATGTGTAATCGCCCTTTTATATGACATCTTGTTTGCGACGTAATGTATTTATTTTTTTCTAATGTGTGTACAATGTGCAATAGGCGCACGGTAAATATTTGACGTTATGTTTGATTTCAAACAGCAGAATAATTTGAAAAAAATTCGTGTAAATATACTATTTATTTACAAGTTTATTCCGAAACTTTCATGTTATACATATTTACCGTTGTACCATTAAAAACGTTCATCGAAAAATCAACAAAAATCAACTGTTTACATATCCGAAATCAAAGACCCATATCCCCCCTCACTCTCAAATCGAGCACATCGCCGCCCCATTCCCAAATCAAAGCAAAAAGTTCATTGACGCGTTCCACTATCACCCGCTAATAAAATGATTCGTCTTAATGTACCGGAACGAGGCTCTTACTCGCTGCATCGCTTCTCTTGGCAGCAGCCGAATCTAGCGGAGAGAGGTCGATCGATGCCGCGCCGAAAAGGAATCGCTCCGGGCGAAACCTTTGATGAACTCGCGCGCAGGATTAATCGCTCTTAAAGTGGCTTCAGTGGTCTAGTAGACCTAAAGCTATGAATATTGTTTTACAATGATTTGTTTACATATTCTAATTTAAAAACTGATATAAAAGGAAAGAAGGAAAAGGGGTTCTTAACATAACGAATCAAATTTTTTTTACCAAATTTCCAATGTCACAAAAGTAAATTATTTTGTTCACTAAAAATAAATTAAATGAGATTGCTCATTTATTTTTTTTTTCATTCAATTTTAATTTGGAAGATCTCATTTTATTCCTCGTTCAATTTTAGGAAGAGATACCGATATCAAAATTAGAAAATTTTAAAAACCTGCAAAATTATATCCAATTGTTTATAAAATTCAGGAACAAATATACAAACATTTGAGGAACAAACTTTGCAGGTTTGGAAAAACTTGCAATTTTGATATGGGTATCCCTCTCTAAAATTGAAAAAGGAATAATATGAGACCTTCCAAATTAAAATTGAATGAAAAACAAAAAACATTAGTATTTCTGATTGAATTCATTTTTAGTGAATTAGATCTACTTTATAGTAACGTTTGCTGTTTTATAAGATTTCAAAATTGGTATGTGCAAATAATTGTAAAAAATTTTCATAGCTTTAGGTCTTCTAGACCGCTGAAACCATCTTAAGAAGGTAAAGATATTGCATTTTATATATAGAAATTCTTTTTTTTTTAATTCTGTGATGTCAATTTTAATATCATCTACTGGATACTGAAGTTTCATAAGGGGTGGTCGTGCTGAGTTCGAGAAACTACTTCTCAAAGTTCACTGCTTATACGTGGGCTGTTATGGGCGAAATCGTTTGTGAAATTCACAATTGTGTTACTAACTTGTTTAAAAACTAAATAGTAATAATATTTTTAGTCAGAGTCGTTTAAAATATTAGCCTAATAACTCTTTATAGTGTACATACCTCACAGTTTTCATTACAAAATAAGATAATTTTAACTGTAAATAATTATTTTTTAACCTAATACAAAAAATTAACTTTTGAATAAACTGTAACGCAATATGGTGAGCGCGCGCACGCTACGTATTTATATATTTTTTTTACGTATATTTGTTGTTGGCATTTTTTAGGAAAAGTACGATGGTTCGATTAAAATGGTTCATTTGGTTTTTTGTAAATAAACATGAGACCTCTGATAAATATTATTTCACGAGCTGGAAAGCTATATGTATACAATGGCTTCAATTGAGTTATTTACTTCGTGAATTTTACAAATATTCTTTCAAAATATAACAACAATTCGTTCTTTAAATTTTACTCGTTAATTAAATTTCACCAACGAGAATCAAAGTTTATACTCCGATTCACCTAACTCCGAATATACCGAACGTGTACCAACGAATCTCCCACTCCTGCAAAAAGTTACAAAATGAATCGGTATTTGCGTTTATACGAAAATCTCTGAAAAAGAGGCTACCAACAAACAGAATCCCTCTTTGAAAAACATCGTCCTCCGAAATAAAACGACTCTGATTACATCCACACCGACTACTTCACGGAAATTACCGAGACGTTATTCCTGCCACATCGGTCCAAGTTTCCTATATACCCCGATCATTTGCACTTCTCTTCAGACCGCGCACCCTCTGCACTTCCTATCCCGCGCATCCGCCAATTTGATGCTGCACTGCGACGATCGCCGAAATGTTTATCTTCCTTTGACGTAGCCACCTTTTTAACGAGTTAGCAGTTTTTTTTGGCTTCACTCGCTCGAATAAACACACTCACATGCTAGCCTTCTCCGTATACGCCCTCATTCGAACCGTGTTGTTTTGTCTTGGACGAGAGGGTATACTTGCGTATATACGTATATACTCTTGGGTACAAGGACGAGGCGGAACGTCTTAATCTTCCAATTAAAGTTTCACGCACGGAGCTCGACGCGAATTGGCCCATCGCGCGCGGGGTGAACTTTTTATCCTTTTATCCGTCGTGGTATAGTCCGTTTGCGAGTCGATGCTTCCTCGGTTAACGGATTCTCCTGGGATTATTCTTTTGTGGTTGACGTATCGTATCGGTGACGACCATTGCGCGCGTTTTCAATGGTAACTGATTGGAAGTTTGGTAAGTGCATAAGTGTTTTTGGCTCGGTTGATTACGTCGGGGTAGTAAGGAAGAAAGTAGCGTTATCGAAAGT